>CM019044.1:19963004-20115996 GCA_009664405.1 Drosophila bifasciata
GTAAGTTTCGGAAGTCTGGACGAGCATAAGGAATACGAGCAAACAATCCCAATTGTCGATGCTGACCTTTGCTAACTCGAAGGCTGTCAAACACCCTTGATTGTGCTCTAGGAGCTCTTTCAGTGCAGTTCCAGACTCTTGGGAAACGGACGGCAAATTGAAAAAGAATTGAAATTGGCTGTTCACTAACAGCCGCTTGTTTTCGAATCTTTTCGGAAAGATTCTGCCACGCGGAGTAAAAACCGTCATTTGTTAAAGGAGATTTAGAAACAATACCCCTTGCCTCGCCGCTTGTCTTAGCATTGAGATGAAACAGTTTCTCGACTGGGGACCATCTAGCATTGTTTATATAGATTGCTGTGAATAAATCCCGAAAAGTGGGCCAACGCAGATAGTCTCCATCAAAGACTTCTGTGTCAATTGGGGGAAGACTACATCCTCTTGACATGGAAGGAGAAGAGGATTGGGGTTGCTTATTTTGCGTGGAAGCTGCGTCTATGCTTTCGCTGAACTGGAGCTAGGTTAGGTTAGGTTTATAGGCTGCTCCACCCAAGTCGAGGTCACGGGAGGCAAGAATTGCCCATTGTGATGCCACACCGTCATGGATTACGTCCGTTGCCTAGGAGATTTCGTGAACCATCCTGAGGCTCAACAAAGAGCATCAGCCTCTCCAAAGACATGTTTGCCAGGCTATCCGTCCTCGTGAAAAGTGCTGCCGAGTATCCGGTGACGCCTTTCCATGAGTGTGCAGGACAGCCGCCAGATAAGATGCTGGATGCTCTCATTTCCCTCCCTCGTCCCTGCAGCTGCGGCAGAAGTCATGATGGGGGTCTGTACCTAGTGGCCATGTGGCCGATGACACAGTGCCCCGTTATAACTCCCGTCAGTGTTCGAACCTGACTCTTCCTGAAACCTAGGAGAGTCTTGGTAGTGCGTTTAGGGTCATAGTGGGGCCAGAGCGAGCGAGAGATCTCACAGTTGGGTGTTGCGTTCCACCGTCTGTCTGATCTCGTTCTAGTTCCATCATCTGCGAGATGATCTCGCAGAGGCCTCCGTATATATCGCTGACTGCGTCCGCCAGTGGTTTGCCGATCCATTTTCTGGCACACTCGTCCGCACTCTCGTTGCCCGCGATGTCGGTGTGACCCGGGACCCACGTGTGAGTGTGATTGAGTGCGCCCCTGATCTGGTTTAGCGCGTCCACTGTGTCACGTACGAGTCTGCTCGTGATTTTACAGGAAACCAGGGCTTTGATAGCAGCTTGGCTGTCAACACAGATTGCTATGTTCCTCTGAGGTATCTCTAAGGTGTATATCAACTTTGCCGCTTGCCATACTGCGTATATCTCCGCCTGAAATACACTGCACCAGTCTGGTAGTCTTAGGGATATGTTGGTTGCTAGTTCTTCAGAGAAGATTCAGCTCCTGTCCCTTCGGTTATCTTTGACCCGTCAGTGAAGATGGAGAGCACGTTCTGCTTAAGAGCAGCGTTACGCGTCCATTCCTGTCTTTCCGGTATGTGTCCTTTAAAATTTCTCTTCCATGAAACTCCGAGACACAGTAGTCGCCCGTTCGCCCGTTCCACTTTCCTCCTTACGAAGCATTGTGGCGTGGCCATAAGGCGATGGCTTGAAGAACCGCGCGGCTGAAAGCCTCGCGGCACTGTCTCAGCCTTGCACTTAAAGGTGGAGGTCTATGGGCTCCAGGTTTAGCATGGTGTCAAGAGCCTGTGGGGTGGATCTGAGGGATCCATGCCGTCCGCTGAACTTTCCGGAGGTTCTCGAGGTGGGATTTGGTGTTGGCCGCTTCCCACCACACCAAGCTTCCAGTATGTCAGAATGGGTCTTATTACCGCTGTGTACATCCAATGGATGATGTGCGGTTTGTAAGCCCCATGTCCGTCCAAAGGTCTTCCTACAGATGTAGAAAGCAGCCATTGCCTTTTTCTTCCTTTCCTCCGTGTTTCTCTTCCAAGAGAGTTTGGAGTCTAGGATGACACCAAGATACTTGGCTTCTTTCGATAACTCAAGCGTCGTTCCACCAATTGCTGGTAGTTTGAAGTTTGGTATCTTGTATTTTCGTGAGAACAACACCAGTTCTGTCTTTTGGGGGTTAACCCCAGACCGTTTTGGTGTGCCCAGCTCGCGGTTGTTCCCAGTGCAGATTCCAGAAGATCACTGATTGTAGGTAGGAACTTACCCGTTACCAGTATCACTAGATCGTCCGCATAGGCCACAACCTTGTATCCGCTCCTCCCCAACTGAAGAAGGTCGTTGAGGACTAAGTTCCACAGGAGAGGGGATATAACCCCCACTGCGAGTACCTCGTGTGACCGTCTTCCCTTGAGGGAGGAGGTGCCGAGACCAGCGCTGATCGTTCTGCTCCTGAGAACGCTGTCCAGCCATAAGGTTACCGTCGGGTGTGTGCCAATCTTGGTCAGTGCGGCCGTTATTGACTCGATCCTGACGTTGTTGAAGGCTCCCTCTATGTCTAGGAAGGCCGCCAAAGCATATTCCTTATGGCTGAGAGTCTTTTCGATACTCCACAACCTCGTGTAGTGCGGTCTCAACTGATCTACCTTTGGGGGTAGGCGTGCTGAGCTCCGCTGAACACTTGTCTGTCGAGTTTGGTCCTTATGTGTAGATCGATCAGCCTTTCCATCGTTTTCAACAAAAATGAGGATAGACTGATTGGTCTGTAGTCCTTGGGGAGATGTGGTTTTATCTTCCCGGCTTTGGGGATGAGCTTACCACTCTCACCTCTCTCTCCATGCTTGGGGAACGTACCCAATTCGGAGACATCCTTCGAAGATTTTCTTTAGCCATGGTAGCAGGGGCAGGCAGGCTGCCTGCAACATGGCTGGTCGTACATCATCCGGCCCCGGTGACTTGTAGGGACCGAAGGATTTAATGGCCCAGATAATCTTGTCTGGTGCCATAATGTCACGTATAAGATCCTCAGTGTCCCTCCCCGGTATGGCTCAGTGTCGTTGATGTCGTTGGATTCGTCACCGGTGACATCTGAGCATCCGGGAAGTGGGTGCTCATGAGGAGCTCTAGGGATTCCTGACTGTTTTCTGCAAAACACCATCCTGGTTGTGGGAGTCCAGGTGTGGTTGGCGCCTTTGATAGCACCCGTCGAAGCCTTTTAAAGCCTCGGTGGTACCATCTATGGCATCGCAGAAGGCAAGCCCAAGATTCCCTTTTCGCCTTCCTACAGGTGTTCCTGTAGGTGTTAAAGCTTGCGACGATATTCGTCCCAGCTTTCCTGTGTGTTTGCCACTTTTTGCCCTGTTGAAGAGCCTCCTTGACTCCCTCCTGACTTCGCTCAGCTCCCGCGTCCACCACGGGTTGCGGTTGGACTTGGAGGTCGGCTGATCGGGCAAGATTCAAGGAAGGCCCCTGTAGGGCTTTAGTGACATTCTGAGCCTTCCTCTAGTGCTTCCGTTTGAAGGATGTTCCCTTCCGGTGGGGAGGGTAGTGCCTTCTTTACGGTTGTGGAGAAGCGGCTCCAGTCTCCGTCCGCTTGGGATTGCGGTAGCCGCCCGGGCCTTTCTCTGTTCCACTTGATGCTGAACACTATCCTGTAGTGGTCGGAGAAGGAGCACTCACCGGACACATGCCAATCATCAATGGTTAGGGAGTCACTGTCGAGGCAAGTGTTATATCAATAACCTCTGCACGGTTCTTGTTGCGGAAGGTGGGGTGGTCTCCTCGGTTGCACACAACAAGATTTGTGGACAGAATGTACTCGAACAGCGACTCTCCTCTGGAATTTGTGCCCGTGCTTCCCCAAAGGGAGTGGTGGGCATTCGCATCGCAACCTAGGACGATGTCGAGACCCTCTTTCCGCACTTGGTGGATTAGGGCCCTGACATCCCCCGAGGGTGGGTCCTCTTCCTCGTACGGCAGGTATGCCGAGGCTAGGTATAGGTTTTTCCGTCCTTCCTCTCACATAGTGCCACCGTTAGGTCCGAGTGCTGTACCCAAAAAAAAACAGAACATTAAGCTCGCTTCTTACCACGATACAGGTTCTTGGCTTACCCACGGGGTGTGGCGTGAAGGCGGTATCCGCGACAAACCAGTCGGTCCCTCCCTTAACGGTCAGGGTTCTTGGATGGGGGCCACGTCTACCGCCTTCTCGTCCATAAACTCGCAGCAGGTCCGCCGATGGTACACTTGGAGTGATGCAGATTAATCTGCACCACCTTCATGCTGTTCAGCGGACCTGGGGTGTCGCGGTACTACTACCGCCAGTGCCCCATACCAAAAAGATATGCGGCAGTCCTTTCAAGGAGTTTGGCAAGGCTTTCTTGACCAATACTGATCCAGAGTTCCTTGCCGTTTCCCCTTGTCTCGCGCTATCGCCCGTGTGATGGTCCAGTCCGACGTTCCCAGGATCCGGTTCTGTGCCTTGATCAGGACAAAGTGTGTCCTCATCCGCCTTGATTGGGGAGGAATCCACACCTTCATGATCGTTCTCCTGGGAATCTCATCGATGGGGACATTTTCCTTCCGGGTGGCTTCGGTCGATTATGGCCGTCTGTAGCTCAGGCGGTGCTCCTAGGCTTGCCAGGATGTCCCTCTGGTTTCGCCTTCTTCGGCTCGGAGGCTCTTACGGAGTCATCCGTTCTCTCGCCGCTTGAACCTTGGCTCTCGACCAGTCGGTCCCACCGTTGCCTTCTGTACAGAGGGCGTTGGTGGTACCTTGGCGCTTGCCGTGTTCTGCGGTTGAGGTGTGGTCTTCTCCCTCTGCTTCCCGGAAACCTTCTTCCCCTTTCTCTCTCGCGAGTTCGCAGACGATGACGTTGAGGTTTGGTCAACATCGTCTTCGTGCCAGCTGCTGCTGACGGTGAAGACGATGGCTTGGGGTCCTCGCCACCGTCGCGTGTACGCTTGGGGACTGGTCTCCGTTGGCAGGAGCGACTCCGTTCAGCCTCTCGTACCTCCGCACGTTCTGCTCGTGCTTTTCCTGAGGCTCCTTTTCCTCGCGGTCAGCGTTTCGGGGCCTTTTGGCTCATACCACGAAGGTATTTCACCGATGCCCTGTATCCCGAAAGCCGTTTGCGTCGGGTTTGAGCCTCATCCTCCGTCCCAGGTAGTGGACTCGAGTCGACCTGGATGGTGGGAACCGTGACTTGCGGCTCCGCCCTCGGCAGCTCCTCGCTCTGTCCGTTGGGCGAGAGAAGGCCTTGGCCAACTCTGCCTCCGACACTGAGGGGCCAGTGAAGACCAAGCTTCCGTCGCTGGTTCCCGGTTCCAGATCCTCGATCGTCCCTTCTGCCTGCGGATTCTCCTCTCGCTTGTGGCATTACGCGAGCTGGCAAGCTCTCCACTGCCAACTCGGGGTTCCTGCAGTCGCAGGATATCGACGCCGGGGGGCCTGCGCTCGCACCCCCAATCACCGCCGGTACTGGGTCTCCGACTCCCTGCACCGTAACTGTTAATTCGTTAACGGACATTCCCATTGAACGATGCGTTTTAGCCCTACCGCCAGGTGAAAACTACTCTTGGCTTCGGCGCTCGCCCTTGACCTGCCCGGCTTGGCCCTTCTGGCAGCATGTGCTGCCGCCGGTATAGCTCTCGGGGTCCTTACGCTTACTAAGCCCCCTCATCACGGCAAGATGGTAGTTCGCCGAGGGGGGTTAACTGAGCTACGCACCGCTCATATATGGAGTAGCAATGCTCATATTTGTTGGTCATAATCGCAAGATCGTCGCTGGAACCGGCGCATTGCGTTATGGTTTGGGAACCTTGCTCGAACGCAAGCTCTATCTTTCCCCATAAGGATCGGATTTGATCCCGACGCACCTGTAATGTGAACAGCGATACGCCTGCTGAGCTTGCAAATCTCGCCTCAAATTGGCTTAATCTGTCCGAAACGGCAATAAAGGCATTCAGCGCCATTGTGGAATTGTCAGCTATTTTTTGTGAAGTTTGTCTTGTTACACGGGCGCTGTCTTGATCTGCTACACTCTCTGCCTTAAGCTTGGATTGAGTGATAGCTGCTAGTGATTTGGATTGGACAGCGGACTGTTTTGATCCAGACGGAAGTTTGGAGTAGCTAGACCTGGCTTTTTTCGCTTGGCGCTGAAGAGCTGCGAGCGCTTGACAAGGAAGAGCGACGGACGGAAAGACGACGTGTCGCTTGTTGCTTGGAGGCTCACTACGGAGCCGAAAACGTTCACACGAGGTACAAAGAATCCAAAAGTATACAGTGGTGCGTATGAACGGGACTTTATTTGTTCGTCAGAATGGAAAATTCCGAGAAAAAATACCAAAAAAATACAACAAAATAACAGATTAGGGGTATTGTCGCAAACGGACACGGATAATTTTTTTTTTATTTGGAGTAAATAAAAAAAAAAAAAAACAAATACCAGGAAAAATAAACAACAAAATATACCAGATTTGGTTATATTGCAGTGGAAATGTTTATTTGGAATAATAAAGACAAAAAAAAAAAAATTGTTATGTATTTTATTTTATTTTTTTTTATAAACAGAGTATTGCGCACTCTGATATTTCTCACAAACGACAAGGTGGAGAAATGTATTTGGAACAAAAAAAAATGTTTTTATTTTTTTTAACAAAGTGTTGCTCAGTCGGATATGCCACACTTATCTGGATGCAGTGAGGATGTTTATTTGGGTAATAAAGACAAAAAAACAAAAAATTTTTATGTATTTTATTTTATGTTTTTTTTATTTTATTATATAAACAGAGTATTGCGCAGTCGGATATTTCTCACAAACGACAAGGTGGAGAAATGTATTTTGGAAAAAAAAAATGTATTTTTTTTTTTAACAAAGTGTTACGCAGTCGGATATGCCACACCTTATCTGGCAAAAGTATTGCACGGACGGATATACCCACTTGCGGAAGGGTGTCTGAGAAATTATACAAGTTGACTCGGAAACACATATACCCCAACTTGTTTCAAAAAAAAGTGCAGGGGTATACAAAACATGTGCAGCGGTAAACACATTTGGGACAGCTGCAGCTAGCTGGAGTCAGTGACCAGAGCATATGTACGAATGTACGTGTATATGTGTGTTTGAGTATGCGCTGAAAGCGTCACCGTTGATTTGATATGTATAGGAGAGCTTTTGATTTGACAGCCAGTAGGTCAAACCAAGGTTAACGTTTTGAAGTCAAATATATAATCACTTGTTATAAATATGTTTAATGTTGTGGAGGTACAAGTGGTGGCGCATTAGAGAGAACACTTGTTAGTTTCTTCTGCACCTTTATGTTATAAATATATGTATATACATATATGTATGTATGCATATATTCACAAAAGGCAAAAGCTGGAACTTGCACACAATTAAAACGAGAAAAACGTACGGAGTCGCTGTAAAACGCGACTCTACTTTTTATACCCGTACTCAGTCAGTACACATGTGAATTATGTGGAATTTTCAAATCAGTTTTTACATTTTACATTTATTTGATGCATCTGTCATCTACATCTACATCAGTTCTCACAACAACACACGTACACTGCACAAGACAGAGCGTGCGAGTGTGAGTGTCAGAGAATCAGCAGCAGCAACCCTCAAAATAAATGTATATTTTGTTTTGGTTGTAGCGGCGGCCGGGACAGCTCGCTGCTGAAAATTCATTTGATCATTGTGGCTACAATAATGATCCGATCTGAACCAAATTCGGGAATCTGGTAGATATGGTCATTTTCTACGATACTGCATTTTTATTTTTTTCTATCTTCAAAATTGTGGATTTTCGTCTTTTGGGGGGCGGGGTGGGCGTGGCAAAAATTTTGAAATAAACTTGCACTGAAGCGATATCACAGGAGTCTAGGCAAAAATTTGGTTGTTCTAGCTCTTATAGTCTCTGAGATCGAGGCGCTCATTTTATACGAAAACCAAAATTACTCTATTTTGTGTGAGTGCGAAAGGGATGGAGCGAAGTTTTTTGCGTATGTTTTTTTGTCTATTGTGGCTATATTAATGATCCGATCTGATTCAGATTTGGGCCTCTAATAGATATGGTCTTTCTTTATGATTCTGCATTTTTTGTTTTCTGCTATCTTTAAAATTGTGGACGCCACAAATGTGCGCCCTTTTGTGAGGGGCGGAAGTGGGCGTGGCGTGGAATTTTTAAACTTTTTCTAGGAGTGAGAGAACACATCAGTTAGAAAAAAAAATTTGGTTGCTCTATCTTTTTAGCCTTCGAGCAAGGGGCGACGAACAAGACGGACAGACGGACGGACTGGACGGACAGGGGCTATATCGACTCGGGTATTGATGCTGATCAAGAATATATATACTTTATATGGTCGGAAATTACTCCTTCTCTATGTTACGCACATCCACTTTTACCACAAATACAATATACCCTTTTACTCTTCGAGTACGGTATAAAACGCACATAAAATATGACGCGTTTATATGTTTGGACGAAATTGTGAGCACAGGTCTTGGTTCACGTACATACATACATACGTACATATGTATGTATGTTTTGGCGCCAGAAAAAGCGGGTGAATGCGGATAACGAAAAACGTAAAGAACAGACACAAAAAAGTCGGACAATGTGCAAATACCAAATATATTGGAGAATATTAAACTACGTTTAATATTTAATAGATGAAATGCACATGGACAGTAATATGAATTAAAAAGCAATTATATTACTTATCTGTTTTTTATGGTGTAAAGATGTTGTGATGTGTGTTGTCCACCGTAGCGAGCTGGGGCGAGGGATAGCTTCCAAAAAATCAAATTATCCGGCTCGAAGGACCATGTAAAATCGTGGAGGGGTGAACAAACAGCATTCACGACACAATAAGTATTTTAATACCCGTGTTTTAATAATTAGCGAAAAGAGCGGTTTAAAGAACTAACGCGCGGTTTTTGTGTGTGGGTTGTACTTCCTTTAATGTTGGATTAATACTGGTTGTAATGTAATGTTGAGCTTGCTCAGCAGGCTGCTAACATAAGTACAATATTGGTTAACATAATTACATGCATATGATATGAGAGTTATGGAAATAGAACACTGCTTGGATGGGGAGTTACAGGTGCCGGTGCATACTTTTCGGCTTAAACAGTTATGGTAGATATGGCCATTTTCAACGATACTGCATTTTCCATTTTTTCAATCTTCAAAATTGTGTACTTTTTTGTGATTCGAGTGGGCGGAAGGGGGGCAAAATTTTTAAATACATTTGTATTGAAGTGGTATCACAGGTTTCGTTGGTCATATTGTTTCTGAAAGCCAGTGACACAAAAGACGAACAATCAAAGCAGACGCCTTCGTGTGTGAGAGAGATAACGGGAGAAAACGATGCTTCCCGGAATGATTTTCTCCATTGTGATCCGTCTCAGATTCGGGCATCTAATAGATATGGGCTTTCTCTATGATTCTGCATTTTTCCGTTTTTTGTTATCCTCAAATGTGTCTGCGCCTTTTGTGGAGGCGTAATTTTCAAATATACTTGTAGGAGTGAGAGATATCACATCAGACGGACAAACAGACATGGCTATATCGACTCAGCTATTGATGCTGATCAAAAAATATATATATATATATACTAGCAAACCCGGCGAACTCCGTTTCGCCAACAGATGGCTTCGTTTTATGTAACATTTCGTTTGGTGATTAAAAGATGAAGAACAATTTTATTTTGTTTTATATTTGAAAAGGAAAAATTTTTATTTCATTTTACAACAGTAATGAATTCATTTCGATTAAAAAATGAAGTGTTATTTAGTTGAACTTCTCTAAGTAAATGAAAGTGAATCCAAAGTAAATAACTGAATCGAAGCGTTATACGTGTTCGCAAATTATCCGTTTTCATTGAAGTGTTCTTTGGTAAAACCACATTTTCTGTTTTTGGTCTGACGTTAACACAAACAAAGCGGATGGTTCGGATGGTTTCCCAGCTCGTGAACACGCAACGTATAACTGCCCATGTGAAAAACAATGATTTTCTAAATTTATCCGGCAAACACTAATAATAAATAATAATAATAATAGCAATAATTATTGTGTGAATATTGTACCTGTAATTGATCGACCATCTTCTACGTGATGTCGTATCCGTCTTGCCCTGCCAATAAATGTTTGGATATTGTAACGCATCGTACAAACGATGTGTCTCGTTTACACGATGCATGATATTGCTTTTTCGCTGAACGACAATGTCTCGCGCTTTAGTTGGATCGCCAACAATAATTGCAGCAATATTATTAACGGTGGGTGCATTGAATCTTCGCACATGTTCACCTGTTGGGGTACAATCCGCTCTTATGAAAAATTTGTGCGTATCCGATGGCATTCGTTCCAATGCTGTTTTGAACATATTAACCACAGCATTATTAGCAATGCTTGCAACTATATATATATATATAATGCACCGCACATTCAGCTGATCCACCATCGACGAAATGAAATATATTTGCAGAAATTGATGCGGTTCATCTGGTGTTGGCACCATTGAATCATGCAAATGATATATTTGTCCTTGTATCTGTAATTGTAAACAATCATTTGTTGAAAAATACGGTGTTACTTCTGATCGTGTGATGGTGTGTGTGTGGTGTATAAGTAGTTGTTACGTGTTGCAATTCATTGTGTTGGTGTGAGTGATTGGTTATGTGTGTTGTATCTTTTACCTTGCAAGTCGGCATGAAGCCGCCTTCTCGAATGATATTAGCTCCAAAGGAAGTCATGCGAAAGCAGTTATTGTATTCAAGGATGTGTTGAAGAAAATAGCTGGAATCGGGATCACTTCCATCGAACAATGGTTTCAGTGGCTGTGGTGGTGTAAGTAATGGATCCAGTTTGACTTTTCCACTTGCGCAGCACAATCCAGCCGTTTCTCTTTTTGAACTTGAACGCATTGCAATATCGGCATATAGTCGTCATTGGTCCAATATCTAAATTTTCATCATCACTATAGTTCGCAGTGGGATCATATTGAAATACCAAGCGATTGTATGATGCCAATGATCTTCGTGTCCTCACGCGTTGTCCCAATCGGGAATTTTCTTTTATTATATTTTGTCTTTCTTCGCTTAAGTTCTGTGAATACACTTGTTGCTGGCTTGCATGTCTTATGCGGCGGCCGATGTTCGCACGTCGTCCTTTAGGCATTTTTGGACTGTGGACAGAGTGGTGAAATTACCCTCAAATTCAACTTACCACCTTAAAGACAAATGCCTGCTGTTGAAATTGAACACAAATGTTCACAATACACGTGATTGATTTGATGGTTTCCAATTGAAATGTGAGGAAAGGAATAACCTTTTTTATACCCGTACTCGAAGAGTAAAAGGGTATATTGTATTTGTGCTAATTGCTGTCTGTCCGTCTGTCCGTCTGTCCGTCTGTCCGTCTTGTTTGTCGCCCATTGCTCGAAGGCTATAAGAGCTAGAGCAACCAAACTTTTTATCCAGACTGATGTGATATCTCACTCCTAGAAAAGTGTTTCAAAATTTCGCCCCGCCCACTTCCGCCACCACAAAGGGCGCACATCTGTGGCGGCCACAATTTTGACAATAACAAAAACTAAAAATGCAGAATCATAGAGACAGCCTATATCTATCAGGGGCCCAAATCTGAATCGGATCGGATCATTAATATAGCCACAATAGAGGAAAATATACGAAAAAACTTCGCTCCATCCCTTTCGCACTCACACAAAATCGAGTCGTTTTGCTTTTTGTATTTTGTGTCGCCTGGATCTCAGAGACTATAAGAGCTAGAGCAACCAAACTTTTGGCCAAGACTCCTGTGATACCAAACCTGAACAAGTGTATTTCAAAAATTTCGCCCCGCCCCTTCCGCCCCCAAAAGACGAAAATCCACAATTTTGAAGATAAAAAACCAAAAATGCAGTATTGTAGAAAATGACCATATCTACCAGATTCCCGAATTTGGTCCAGATCGGATCATTATTGTAGCCACAATGATCAAATGAATTTTAGCAGCGACCTGCCCCGGCCGCCGCTACAACCAAAACAAAATATACATTTATTTTGAGGGTTGCTGCTGCTGATTCTCTCACACTCACACTCGAACGCTCTGTCTCGTGCAGTGTACGTGTGTTGTTGTGAGAACTGATGTAGATGTAGATGACAGATGCATCAAATAAATGTAAAAAATGTAAAAACTGATTTGAAAATTCCACATAAATCACATGTGTACTGACTGAGTACGGGTATAAAAGTAGAGTCGCGTTTACAGCGACTCCGTACGTTCTTTCTCGTTTTAATTTCGTTTTCACAGTGAACACAATACCGGTTTGTCACATGAAATTAACTGAGAGAACAATGAGTAGATGTCAAGCAATGTATCACGCACCGGCGCCTACTCGTGGCTTTTGTTTGTAGTACATGCTTTGTATCAGAGATGGCGCGGTATGTAGTATATAGTAGATAATACAAATACATTTTCCCGTTTTTCTTTTTGAAATTTTCGTGAATTTTCTTTGCTATAAACCTCACGGAGCCCTTCCGAGACCTTTCCAACGAATACAAACCGTGGAAATCGGTTCGTGCGTTCTGGAGTTATAGCGAAAAAAAACCCGACTTATTTTTTATATAGTAGATATATATATATATAATTGGGTCAAAAACGATTCCTTCTCTGTATTAGACACATCCACTTACCCTTTTTACTCTTCGAGTACGGGTATACAAAAATCACACACTACAAAAATTGAAATTATTTCGACAACACAATCTTATATATAAAAAATAAGTCGGGTTTCTTATTGACGTAATAACTCCAGAACGCACGAACCGATTTCCACGGTTTTGCATTCGTTGGAAAGGTCTCGGGCTCCGTGAGAATGATAACTAGGAAATTCACGAAAATTTTAATAGAAAAGCGGGAAAATGTATTTGTATTATCTACTATATACTAAATAGAGCGCCATCTATGATACATAGCATGTACTACAAACCAATATTTTAAGTAGGCGCCAGTGCGTAATACATTGCTTGACAGCTACTCATTATTCTCTGCTCAGTTAATTTCATGTGACAAACCGGGATTGTGTTCACTGTGAAAATAAATTTAAAAAAAGTTATTCGTTTCCTCATATTTCTATTGGAAACCATCAAATCAATCACGTGTATTGTGAACAGGCATTTGTCTTTAAGGTGGTAAGTTGAACTGTGTAAATTATGTCGATCGTGCATTTGAGGTTGAATTCACCACTCTGTCCACAGTCCAATATGCCTTTAAGACGACGTTCGAACATCGGCCTCCGCACAAGACATGCAAGCCAGCAACAAGTGTATTTACAGAACTTAATAGAAAGACAAAACATAATAAGAGAACACGTGAGGACACGAAGATCATTGGCATCATACAATCGCTTGGCATTCCAATATGATCCCACTGCGAACTACAGTGATGATGAAAATTTAGATATGGGACCAATGACGACTATATGCCGATATTGCAATGCGTTAAAGTTCAAAAAGAGAAACGGCTGGACTGTGCTGCGCAAGTGGAAAAGTCAAACTGGATCCATTACTTACACCACCACAGCCACTGAAACCATTGTTCGATGGAACTGATCCCGATTCCAGCCATTTTCTTCGACACATCCTTGAATACAATAACTGCTTTCGCATGACTTCCTTTGGAGCTAAATATCATTCGAGAAGGCGGCTTCATGCCGACTTGCAAGGTAAAAAGATACAACACACATAACCAATCACTCACACCAACACAATGAATTGCAACACGTAACAACTACATATACACCACACACTACACCATAAAACGATCAGAAGTTACACCGTATTCTTCAACAAATGATTGTTTGTAATTAAAGATTCAAGGACTTCGTTCAGCGAAGAAGCAATATCATGCATCGTGTAAACGAGACACATCGTTTGTAAAAAGACTAATGCCGAATTTGATTGAGGGAACCATTATTAACGGAAAGTACGCAGGTGAAAATGTATGTATTCCTCGAATACCAATGATTCCGACTAATCTTCCGTTTGAGTTCAAACGATTGCAATTTCCAGTTCGCCTTGCGTTCGCAATGACAATTAACAAGTCGCAAGGCAAATCGCTTAGTGTTTGCGGGATAAATTTAGAAAATCATTATTTTTCACATGGGCAGTTATACGTTGCGTGTTCACGAGTTGGGAAACCATCCGCTTTGTTTGTGTTAACGTCAGACCAAAACACTAAAATGTGGTTTACCAAAGAGCACTTCAATGAAACGGATAATTTGCGAACACGCATAACGCTTCGATTCAGTATTTACTTTGGATTCACTTTCATTTACTTAGAGAAGTTCAACTAAATAACACTTCATTTTTGTAATCGAAATGAAATTTTTCCTTTTCAAATATAAAACAAAAAACATTGTTCTTTCATCTTTTAATCCCCAAACGAAATGTTACATAAAAAACGAAGCCATCTGGTGGCGAAACGGAGTTCGCCGGGTTTTGCTAGTTGAGTATATAAGTCGGAAATTAATAAAAGGTTTCATTGTTTGTATGACTAGTATTAATTACGGAACTTATTATCCATCCCTGTTTTCCTGTTTCGCTAAACGCTATAATTCAACGCTTGGATCTGTTTTATTATAGACGAAGGCTCAACGGGAGAAAACAGCTGTTACAAGCCGACGTTTTTTTATTTGCATTACTTGCTTGAAAATTTCGTAGTTTGCTTTTGTCAGCTGTTCGTTTACGATGAAGAGGCGGCAGAGTCAACGCCCACCTCGTGTATGCTAATTGCCGCTTTTGTTGTCGCTTAAACTGACCAATTCGTCGCACAGATTCAGTTTTACTGCCCACATTTTCGAGCTTCATGATTATAACTGAGTTGCCTACGGTCTGTACGGCTCTATGCTTACCCGAAAAATTCGTTTCAATTTTTTTGCTGGTTGAGAAAAGCATATGGTGTTGAAAACTCCCTTCAGCCTTTGATCTCGCAATACCAAATGCGTTTAAACACGAATTACAAATCAGAAATGACAGTAACTTTGTTGATGTAGTTTGTTGTCGTCGATTTTATTTAAAAATATTGATGTAAAAGCACTATATATGCTATGCAACGAATCATGGCCCGCCACATTCCTGGTACATAATTTACTACTCCAGCGCACCCAACGGACACCGGCACCTACACTTATATTAAAGAATCTAAGACACACACCCTACTCAATTGCCCGATTGCAAAATCGGCAAAAGTACTTCCCGATTTCCCAATCCATACTCAATACTCTACTTCTCGATTTCGAAATCGGCAAGAGTAAAAGGACTCAAATCCACATTTCCCAGTTGCGATATCAGCAATCGTACCAAGACTCAATCCACCAACTACTCGATTGCGAAATCAGCAAGATCAGCAGAACTGCTGGTTTCCAAATTCTCACACACGCCTCGATTTCCCGGTTGTGAAATCGAGCAAAAACATCACGAAGCCTTTCCTCAACACAAAAACCCGAACACTTCCTAGCATAAGACGAATCTTGCGGACTCAACGTCCCCACACCCCAAATCGGCTTTAAAAAGCCAAAGGTGCCGGTCGACCAGTTAGGGCAGTTTATCAGCCAACAGCTAGAACAGTCCAACAGTCAACACTCACCCCGTCATAAAATACACTACTAGCTCCAAACTTACCAACTAAAAAATAAAAACATTTAAAACAAAAAGAAACATACATAAGTGTCAAAATTTTCTTTGCCACTGCGAACATTTTCACTGAAGCCCGAACCACGGTAGCTCTTTCATTCAGTCACACGGCCCAGACCCTCAGTTTAAGCTTCCCCTATGCGAATCCAGAAGCGAGAACCACCGGGAAAGTATAAGCAGTACCCAAGTACCGAAAACAGTGATACAGTGGCAAAACAGCGCGGAGACAAATCAACGAAATCGCCATGGAATCCTACGAAGAGGACTCACGAAGCGAAATGTACACTGGAGATCCCAATCCAGTTGTCAGCATCGGCTGGATTTACAAGCGCCGTCGAGACACGCTGGAGGCCTTCGCCAAAGTATTTGGGTTTAGCAGCGAAGGAACTGTCGAGGAGTTACGTAAGAACTTTGCCATGCTAGTCCCCGGACCATTGCCGCAGAGTGTCTGGGTTCGCCTTACAGAACTTGAGCAGCAATACAACAGATCAGCAGGACGCTCCAAGTCCTTGCTACCCACCACTCCGGGATCACCAGAAATACAGATACTAGACCAGAAAGCCGGCTTGCAAATCCCTAAAGTCACGGAATACAGCACGGGTGGACCATGGCCGAACAAATCACCGATCGAGCTTGTCATTGGTTCCGTACCAGCCAACTGCAAGGTATCACCTTGACATATTTTGTACAGGAGTTTCTGACGTCTTTCCTGCTAGCACGGTTCAAGGACTTTCTCATTGAGATACGGCTAGTCATGCACCATGCCGGGTACGACGCAGCTAAGGAGCTTTACAGAATCTACGACTACCCCTTGCCGGCATACCAGCAATACGTGCGGCGATACGAACTGGAAAGCCTGTCACAGCTAACACGATTGGTCACAGAGCTCGATAGCATTCCAGAGTGGTGCATCTCCGCACTCATGCGAAGCACATCATAATGCACCAGGCCGGCAATGCACCCAGACTAGAGGGAACTGGGAGGGACCTCCTACTGGAAGCCATTTCCGAAAACCAACTAGGACTCACCCAGGAGACAGCCGTTAAATCCAACCAGGACAGCGAACCCAGACGTAGCCCATCGTGTGATCAGAAGTCCCATCGCTAATCCACTGTCACCTACGCCACCTACGAATGCACCAGCGCCTCGATCCTATTTTGCTGGGAATGTGGAAAACGCGGCATTCGGACCCTCGAGTGCTGCCGCCGAGACACGTCGGGAAACGACACGCATCCTCGACTGACTAGGCAACCTACTAAACGTGAACGTCGGCCGGAGGCGATGTTGACAATAGTAGGACAACCAACAGAAGCCACAATCAACACCGGTGCATCCCGAAGCTTTGTCAGCACCCAACTGGCCCGAAAACTAGAAAACATCTCCAACCTTCCAGATGCATGCATCACACAAGTTATTCTGGCGCACATCAATCTTGATCACCGAGAGTTCCAGATCCCAGTCCTGGTCCTACCAAACATGATGAAGCAAGTTATTGTCATTAAGGACTTCCTATGTGGCATCGAAACGACGATCCAATGCGGTACAACGCTGCTTAAAGTACGTGATCACAACCCAACGCCGACGGCCCCGTCAGCTCTGACCAATCACGTACAAGTCACCGAAACAAGAAACAAAAAACCTTAGCCAACCGCAGCGCACACACGCCCCCGACCTACAACAAAGAATACGGCACCCAATACCGCAACGAAGAATACGAAACCAAGACCATCCACAGCGAAAGCAAACCACCGGCCCACAACGGATCCTAAGCCCGTACCGGTAAACCGCAACCAAGCAAACGGGAAAACAAAACCCACGCCCACTATGGAGCACCCGCGCCCTACAAACCGCAAGGATCTCGCACACGAGACAAGCATCAACACACTTGATCTTCGCCAACCCAATGGAGTACCTTCCGCGTACTGACGCGCCGTCTATTCACCAGAGTGGGGAATTTACAACTTTCGTATCCCACCTGATCCACGAAGCTACGCCATATACGGGCAACGCAAACCCGATCATCACCCACATAAGCGAAGTAACGAACCATGGTCCGATCCATTCTTTAGCGTATAAGACACTCTACACCCTATCAATGAGAACAACGACACACGTACACGAAGCTAGAACAGTTATACCGACTCTCGCAGTGGTTAACTCGACCCACATACAAACAATCAAACAATCACACACAACCCACTGACCCACCGTCAGATAGTCGACACAGCACAAATCTAACCCACATCGATTCCCACGATACGAAATCGGGAAAAGTGCTCCACCACAAACCCACTGACCCAAAACACATTCCCATAACTTAACCCACTTATCAAAATCCCCACACCAAGCACTTCCTAGTTTTAAGACGGAACTGCGGACCCAGCAGCCCCTCACACCAGGTGCCGGCTTTAATATAGCACTTCAGCGGCCCCCCACGAGCACACAAGCACACGAGACACAATACACACTCATTAAGTATCAATAAATACAATTTTAACCAAGGAACTCGATCGTCAGCATTTCATTCGCCAGCGCGAACATAGCTCTCCCGCTCCAACCACACGGTAACATAACGCCACCCAAGCTCTTCTTTCGGTCTCACGGCCAAGCCCTCGCCTAAAAGTTCCAGCGATCTACAAATTCCTTGTAGAGGACAAATCCTAGACGGACTGAGTCTACCTCAGCTTGAGATAGGATCTCACAAGTGGCGCCCAAGCAGGGACTTTTTAAACAACTTTAAGGAAACTTCAAGAAAACTTCAAGACGGGATCCAAAAGCCGGCTTGCAAGTCCCCACGATCACTGAATACACGCCCCGACCCGAATGGCCGTCGATTTCCCCAGGCCGCCAAGCACGGAAACTTCCCGTTCTCCCCACGCAGAGAATTGTCCCAGTTGTCGACGCACACATAGACGGGCCCGACTACAACCACATCGCACGTACAGTTGAACGCATCCGCGGATGGGGCATCCAGTTCAGCGGAGAGAATGGAACTACTCGAGGAACGCGCACTCTCATATGGGTGGACACCAACCAGCTGCCATGGCCGAGCTACTCACCGACCGAGCCAGTCGTTTCCTGCCGCCACCGTATTTCGAACAATTGGACGACCAGATGCGGAGCCGCAAGCAAGCGGTGGGAGAACCTTTCAAAGATTATCTCATCGAGATACGGCTACTCATGCACCATGCCGGGTACGATCTAGTTAAGGAGCAATACAGAATCTACGACAACGCCCTGCCAGGACTCCAGCTGACCCGATTAGCTGAGTACGAGATTATTCACAAGGCGAAACATGCGACAACCCCCGCACCCATGCGAAGCTCACCAAGAGACACCAGGCCGGCAAGGCACCCAGACCGAAGAGATGGTGACTCCTACCGGACGCCATTTCGGAGACCCCATTGGGACTCAGTAGACACACCGCGCAGTCATCGAATCAAAATAGTACAACAAACCAAGACGTCGTCCATCGCATGATCACCACCCCATTGCCAACCCACGCGCAGCCTGTCGCCGATGTGGTCAAGCTGGACACGCCGCCTACGACTATTCTGCGGGGAATGTAGACTGCTGCCGCCAAACCACGTCGGGGAAATGACACGCGTCCTCGACTGACACGTGATCAGCCCAAAACAACGCCTCCCCAGACCCGCGACCAAGCAACCCACTACACGTGATCGAGGCCGTACAGTGGCGATGGTGACAATAGGAAGACAAACAACAGAGGCCACTATCGACACCGGGTCATCCCGAAGTTTCGTCAGCGCCAGCCTGGCCCGACAACTAGACAACAACTCCAACCTGCAAGATGCATGCGTCCGCATACGCCTGGCTGACGGTTCAGTCAGAGAGATCACACAAGTTCTACTGGCGCACATCAAGCTGGATCAACGAGAGGTCCAAATCCCATTCCTGGTCCTCCCAAACATGCTGGAGTAAATTATAGTCGGCATGGACTTCCTATGTGCCATAGAAACGACGATCCAATGCGGCACCACGCTGCTAAAGCTACAAGATCGCCACCACACGCCAACGCCACCGTCAGTTCAATCCAATCACGAATCCGAAACAAGCACCGGTAAACTGCAACCAAGCAAACGGGAAAACGAATCCCACGGACACTACGAAGCACCCGCGTCCTAAGCCAACCACAGGGAACACACATCCCAAACACACCATGAGGATCTCACACATGAGACAAGAATCAACACACTTGGACCAGGCGCTCGACACAGGAAGCCCAGGATCAAGATAAACTACGGGGCACACGCACCCCGAACCCACCACAAGCTGGTTGGGTCCACTCATCGAACTAATATCCACAGACCCGCTCCACTCGGGATCTAGCCCGATGACCCCCCGAAACACCGGCCGCAGCCCTGTCGTACCCACGGCCGACGTCACCCCGATCTTCGCCAACCCACTGGAGTACCTTCCGCGTACTGACGTGCCCACTACCTCCATGCACCACGCCATGCCTAACACCACGTCCGAAATCTTCGTCGCCCAAACAAGTCGTTGCTGCGAAAACAGAGTCGTCACTGAGACCCGCCTGGCCATACGTCGATCTGGAGACATTACAACCAAGGTATACCGCCAGACCCAGGAAACTACGCCACTCACGGCCAACGCTACCCCGATCGTCACCCACATAAGCGACTTCCCACGTAGGATCGAACACCCCAGCGAGTTCGACACAACCTTCCTCCCAGAAGACCCAAGCCAGCCCAAGGATCCCGACACCCCCGATCTCACCGAACCCGATCCAGATCTGATACCCGATCCCTGGCCGCCGGACATAGCACCACAGATCCAAGAATTCCTGGACACAGAACTTCCAAAGTTCAATAATCTCCACGGGACCTCCAACATCGCCGAGCGCACCATCGTCATGAGGGATAATCGACCCATCAAACAGAGGTACTACCCAAAGAACCCAGCCATGATGCGGATTATCGACGAGCAAGTCGACCAATTGATCCAAGAAGGTCTTATCGAACACTCAAGAAGCCCGCACAGCGCCCCCATCGTACTCGTTCGTAACAAGAACGGCAAATGGCGCATGTGCGTGGACTACCGACAACTCAACACTCACTCTATTCCTGACGCGTACCCACTTCCCAGGATCAACTACATCTTGGAGCGCCTACAGAACGCACGCTTCATAACCTCCCTCGATCTGAAGAACGGATCCTGGCAAATACCCATGGCCAACGGAAGTCGAGAAGCCACCGCCTTCACGGTCCCCGGCAGAGGTCTCTATCAATGGAAAGTGATGCCCTTCGGATTACATTCTGCACCAGCAACATTCCAACGGGTCCTTGATACCGTGATCGGTGCCAACATGGAACACTACGCATTCGCCTATTTAGACGACATTGTCGTCGTCGGACGAGACTTCGAGGACCACCTACACAACCTGGCAATAGTCCTCTCTCGCCTTCGAAAAGCGAACCTGCGGATAAACGCGGAAAAGTGCACCTTTTCTAAAGCCGGATCAAACATATTGGTCACGTCATCAGCGAAGAAGGTATCCACATGGACCCCGACAAGATTGCTGCCGTCAAAGAACTCAAGCCACCCACGAACCTACAGAAACTACGTCAGTGCATCGGAATGGCATCATGGTACCGAAGATTCGTTCCAAATTTAGCTACAGTCGTCCAACCAATGTCTCAGGTACTCAAGAAGGGACAAACATGGACATGGTCCGCAGATCAACAAGCAGCCTTCGACCAACTAAAGAAACTACTCACGATCGCTGCCCTACTCGCTTGCCCCGACTTTAATGTTAAGTTTTTACTACAAACAGATGCGAGCGACCTCGGCATAGGCGCCGTCCTCACGCAGGAAATCGAAGGAAAGGAACGCGTCAGGCCGAAGGAAACTACCCCGCCACCGACAAGGAATTCCTTGCCGTCATTTGGGCAATCCGAAAACTATGATGCTACCTAGAGGGATACTGGTTCTATGTTATAACTGACCATCTCGCGCTGAAATAGTTGAACACTCTGGAAAACCCCTACGAAAGAATAGCGAGATGGGCGCTCGAACTCCAACAGTATCAGTATGACGTCCACTATAGAGCAGGGAAACAAAACGTGGTTGCCGCAGCTCTGTCCCGACAACTCTTGGAAACGCCAGCAAGGATCAAAGAGGACGCAACCACTTTCCCCTGGCTCGCACGAAGGCTTCGCAAACAAAAGAAGAACCCGAGAAATACCCCGACTACGTCTTCGAGAATGGAGAACTCTACAGTCATCTGGGCCACGGAGCCGTCGATCGCGACTACGTGTCTTGGAAACTCTGCGTCCCAAAGGACCGAAGCCAAAGAGTCCTCGAGGAGTGCAAGGATCAGCCCACGGCAGGCAATGTTTCGCACTTTTCTGCAAACAGCCGGCTTGGAGCTGGAACACACCACACCGTACTGCCCCCAAGAAAATCCTACGGAACGAGCCAATGGGACGGTGAAGATATTGATTGCACAATTCTTGGAGGACCATTAAAACAAATGCGATGAACTGATACCCGAGATATTACTGGCAATTTACTCGCGCGTCTCCGAAACAACTGGTCTTAGCCCCGCCTTCCTACTACACGGAAAAGAACCTCGCCTACCTGGAGCACTATAAGACGAAGTCATACCAGGAACAGAAAGCCCTCAGCAGCGGGCGAGTCAAGAACGATCACCGACCTGCGACATCGGCGAGCACACCATCGTCATAAAGGATAATCGACCCATAAAGCTGCGATAATATCCAAAGAACGCTGCATGATGCGTATCATCGACGAACAAATCGACCAATTGATCAGTGATGGTCTCATCGAGCCCTCACGAAGCCCTCACAGCGCAGCGTCCCAATCGTACTCGTCCGTAAAAGAACGGCAAATGGCACATGTGCGTGGACTTCCGGCAACTCAACGCGCAATCCATCCCCGACACATACCCATTGCCTAGGATCAAAAAAATCTTGGATATGTAGATTTGAAGAGCGGATACTGGAAAATACCCATGGCCAAAGGAAGTCGAGATGCGAGCGCTTTCACGGTCTCCGGGACCGACCTCTATCAATGAAAGGTGATGCCCTTCAGATAACATTCTGCACCAGCAACATTCCAAAGGTCCCTCGATGCCGCAATCTCGGCATGGAACCCTACTCATTCGCATATCTAGACGAAATTTTCATAGTCAGGTGAGACTTAAGGACTACTTGCACAACCAGAAAATAGCCTTCTCTAGCCTTCGAAAAGCACCTTTGAATGCCTATGAATGCCATGATCAGCCCACGGCAGGCCATCTCGGCATGCGGAAGACTTACACAGGTGTAGCCCAACGATATCATTGACCCGGCCTATATGGAGATGTGAGGAAGTATGTCCGCGGCTGCTTGAGCTGCCAAAAGTTCAATGCTCTGCAACGCAAGCCCGTCGGCAGGATGCTCACCCGCAAGACAGAAATTTTTGAGAGAGACTGACTGAGACTTCCTCCCTAGTTCACGGAAGAGAATCCCGTCTATCTGTAGCGCTATACGATGAAGTCACACCAGGAACAGAAAGCCCTCCGGACACAGCACACAATAAAGTAGCCAGACTCCAGGGCGAGTCAAGAACAAGGACGGTACTACAATCTCCGTCGCCGACAATGGCGCCGCACGGTGTACTCATTGGTACTGGTCCGACAACATAATCTATAAAATGTAGTGGACGGATTCGCTGCAAAATTGGCCCCAAAATATGACGGACTATTCAAAGTTAAAGGCATTAAAGGAAACAAAAAGTTGCGAACGTCAACGACCTTAAACAATACCACAACACAGTGGACAGCGACTCCGCTGATAAGGCAAACGACACCAGTGGCACTACTGACCCACTGCCGAATGCAACCTACCTGTAACAGCAGAAATTTTAGCGCCGCAGTGGGGCCACTGGACCACAACCAAGAGAAAAAAAACAAAGGGCTATCCGCACTATATATGTATACCTAGACCCCGGACGCATTCAACCAGTACAGCCATCACCCAGAATAAAGGGGTGGTGTAACGAACCATGAGACCCATGGTCCGCCAAATTCTTACATTCTTAAGCTAGGTACACACGATGCAAACAATTTGCAGCAAGTTGATTGCTGCATCAAATTTGCACGTCTAAACACGAGTGCAACCATTTTGCTGCAATCAAAGAACTTGCAAAATTATTTTGCAGCAAAATTTTTTGCTTATCGTCTGTATACATTATTTTACCGTTATTTTGGTTGCGTCAGTTGCTTGCTTGTTTGCATGTGCTGTTTGCTTTCAGTAGCAATATTGCAGCAAGCAAAGCAATATGTGGGATCGCGAGAAAACGATAAAATTAATTGAATTGTAGCAAAAATTGCTGTATGCTTTCAGTCGCAATATTGCAGCAAGCAAAGCAATATGTGGGATCGCGAGAACACGATAAAATTAATTGAATTGTACGAGAATTATTCTGTTTTATGGGATCTCTCGTCAGCAGACAATAAAAATAAGTATAACGAGAAAGAACGTACGGAGTCGCTGTTGCCGCGACTCTACTTTTTATACCCGTACTCAGTCAGCAAACATGTGATTTATGTGGAATTTTTAAATTTTTAATAAGTTTTTACATCTTACATTTGTTTGCTACATCAGTCATCTACATCTACATCACTTCTCACAACATCACACGTACACTACACGAGGCAGCATGTTTGAGCGTAAGTGTGCGTGCGAAAGAATCATTAGCGAAAATCATCCCCATAAATGACTTACGCCGCAACGGGAAACGGGAAGCTCGCAGCTAAAAATTCATTTGATCATTGTGGCTACAATAATGATCCGATCTGAACCAAATTCGGGAATCTGGTAGATATGGTCATTCTCTACAATACTGCATTTTTATTTTTTTTCTATCTTCAAAATTGTGGATTTTCGTCTTTTGTGGGGGCGGGAGTGGGCGTGGAAAAATTTTGAAACAAACTTGCACTGAAGCGATATCACAGGAGTCTAGGCAAAAAATTTGGTTTTTCTAGCTCTTATAGTCTCTGAGATCGAGGCGCTCATTTATACGAAAAACCAAAACGGCTCGATTTTTTGTGTGAGTGCGAAAGGGAGGGAGCGAAGTTTTTGCGTATGTTTTTGTCTGTTGTGGCTATATTAATGATCCGATATGGTATGATAATGATAGATATGGTCTTTCTCTATGATTCTGCATTTTTCGTTTTCTGCTATCTTCAAAATTGTGGACGCCACAGATGTGCGCCTTTTGTGGGGGCGGAAGTGGGCGGGCGGAATTTTTATTTTTTTTTTCTAGGAGTGACAGAACACATCAGTCTGGAAAAAATTTGGTTGCTCTATCTTTTTAGCCTTCGAGCAATGGGCGACGAACAAGACGGACAGACGGACGGACAGACAGGGCTATATCGACTCGGCTATTGATGCTGATCAAGAATATATATACTTTTATATGGTCGGAAATTACTCCTTCTCTATGTTACACACATCCACTTTTACCACAAATACAATATACCCTTTTACTCTTCGAGTACGGGTATAATAAGGACTTTTTTTCTAGAGTGAGATATCACATTAGTTTGAAAAAAGATTTGGTCCCTCTAGCTCTTATAGCCTCCGAGCAATGGGCGACAAAACAAAACGGACAGACGGACAGACAGCAATTACCACAAATACAATATACCCTTTTACTCTTCGAGTACGGGTATAAAAACCAAAATGCTTATCGCGAAATTGCTGAAAAATTAGACAAAAGTGATGAGGAAATAAAAACAAAAATTCATCATTTGCAATGTCAAACGAAATGTCAGAGCTAATCGCTCAATTGGTGGAATCGCAGGACGCATTACAGTGTCTTGTATAGTTATGTAGTTTTTTATTTTTTCTAATAAAAAATTGAAAGCACTGACTGATATGCGAATAATTTGTTTCATCGCCATTTTGTAGCTCTTTTTAAAAGGTTCTGATGCACTCCTTTTTCATCTCTTTTGGAAATCCACTCTTTCACCCAACACTTTCTTTTTTTTTTGCAAACTCTAATCTTCTCATTTTTTAAGGTTTAATTAAAATTGCTAATATAGCAATAGCAGCAACTCTCGATTTTTGTGCCGACATAATATAAACACGTCGTTATCCTTGATTCTCACAAAACAACAGAACTTGCAAATGAGTGTCACTTGCAAGCACTGCAAACAAAAAATGAAAACACGTGTAGACATTAATGCAATATATTGCACGAAATAGGCATGCAAAAGTTTGCGTGCAAAACAAAAATTTATTGAAGCAAGAAATTTTCTTGCAATATTTGCATAGGTGTAAACATTTGTGCAAACTTTTGCTGAAAATTATTATCAACTTGCTGCAAATTGTTTGCATCGTGTGTACCTAGCTTTAGAAATACTATTCCAGCGCTACCAACGGACACCAACACCCTAATTAACTAATGTAAAGAAGCTAAGACACTAATGTAAATGAACACAATACACCCAGCCTACTCAATTGGCCGATTGCAAAATCGACAAAGGTACTTAACGATTTCTCAATCCATATACAATACTCGACTTCTCGAATGCGAAATCGACAAGAGTAACAAGACCCCAATCCACGTAAACGCCTCGACTTCCCGTTTGTGAAATCGAGGAATAACAACACGAACAAAAACATTTAAAACAAAAAGAAACTCAAGTGTCAGTATTTTCTTCGCCACATAGCTCTTCTTTCGGTCACACGGCCTCCAGTTTTAAGTTCCAGCCGATCTACAAATTTCTTGTAGAAGAATCCTGGACAGACTGAGACTGAGGAGTAGAACTTGTTGTATATTTGTGTGCTCGTTGCAAGCATATGGGGAAATTATAATGGAATTTATCGAATGCCTCGAAAATGCGACTGCTCTATGGCAAAATAAAAGCGAAGAAAAAAACTAGAAGTCCTCGGCTATGTACTTAAGTATCGTGCTCGATCGACGCTACGTATGGACCCCTGCGTAGCCTGTTCACCGTCTTACTACATAAGAAATGTAGTAAGTCTATTCCTAAAATGTTTGAAAAAATTTCGACACCGCCCTTGCAAAATCTCTTCAAATCATTTATATTGAGAACCCCCAAAAAAAGACGAAAGTCCACAATTTTGAAGATATAAAAAAATGGAAAACGCAGTATCCTAAGGATTGACTATATCTACCAGATTGCCGAATCTGATTCAAATCGGATCAATATTAGCTAGCCCTGACCTCTGATAGCCGCTTCAGATTCTTTTTCTCGCTCACACACTCTGCCTCGTGCAGAGTACTCGTGTGTTTTGATAAGTTCTGTAGATTTCGATGACAGATGCAGCAAAAAAATGTGAAATGTAAAAAAAGTGATAGAATACTCGAAAATTCAATATAAATCACATGTGTACTGACTGAGTACGGGTAAAAAAGTAGTTTCGCGTTAACGGCGACTCAACACGTTCGTAATCGTTCTTTTATCATTAAAAACTTCAAAGATAATTTGCCGAAGGACATTCGACTATGTAAATCGCTCCCTTCTAGCACAAAGACGTTATTTTAAAGATCTACAGCCCAATATTTTGAAATGAATTTCTGGTTAACTTTGTTCTAGGTCTCAAAAAGTCATTTTTTAAAAACTCCTCTTCACCTGTTAAGTTTACTTTAGTAGCACCACAAAGCAGCCATCTGGGCCCCCTACTTTTCCCACTCTTTGTTAATGACCAGTTACCTTAATTACCTTCTTTGATCATCTCAGGGCTAAACTAAACCCCCAGTTACAGTTTTCGAAACACATTTATACTATGGTATTTCGCTTTGTGGATCGAACTACTAGATCCATGACCCAGAACGGTTTAGGTTATTATGTTTGGATAACAATTGCCTCTACCCTGCATCTATTTAAATCACTAATACTTACTCACTGTCCTCGCGCAGTTCATGTAATATTTTGTAAAAACCCCGCTAGCAAATTTATCTATTTTTTTACACAATCGGCAGATTAAATAGTCTAACTGGCATATTTGCAAACGGAAATCTATCAATTCTATTCACGACAAATATAGATGTCCTAATTATGGATAAATCAATATGTCTCCAAAATAAAAAACTTTATATTCCAAGCCCCAAATTAATAAATAAAACAGATCCTGAAAGAGCAAAAATACCTAACCAAAAAGGGTGTATTAATAATTTCAGAAATGCTGTAATCTTTGATTGTGCCAAAAATTATCCAAAACGTAAACATGAAATAAAAAACTTTATCCAAGCTAATTTAAAAGAGGAGTCAACAAAATCAGAACACTCAATAAAAACCCCTTCAGCATCAATAGGGTTGAAGAAATTTCCAAATAACGAGAACCCTTTGTACTTTAATATGCTTGAAGGACAAATACCAGGTAATTAATATATATGTATGAATATTGATTAGAGATTACTAGCATTTTGCATACCATTTTCATATGAACATAATAACAAGAAGAACAATAAGAACGAAGGGTGTCGGATCAGCAGCCCAGTCGACAGTAATATTCGGCTATCCAATACTTTTACTGCCCATATTTTGTATATCCGTGCTCGTCTAGTAAAGGGGTATGTTAGATGTGTGGTTAAATTTTTTGTATGCAATGCACAGAAGGCAACGTTTCCCAACTCCCTAAAATACATATATTCTTGATCAGCATCAATTGCCGACCCGATATAGCAATGCCTGTCTGTCCGTCTCTTTGTCGCCTCCTTCTCGGAGCTAGCAACCAAATTTCGTATCCAGACTCATGTGATATCCCGCCCCTTCTGACGCCATGAAAGACGAAAATCTGTGGTGTCGACAGTTTTTAAGAGAACAGAAAACAGTAGCAGATAACAATATCATTGAGAATGCCCATATTTACCAGGTGCCGAATCTAGATCAGATCGAATCTTTATTATAGCCAGAAGAATTAAAGGAATTTTCATATACTGACCCCATCAGCAATACAGCCGCTACTCATTCTCTCTCGATCACATACTCTGCTTGCCTTGTTCAGTGCACGATCTCAGTCGGAGAACGGTAGAACGGAGTGTTGGTGTAAGAAAAGATACAGATGTAGATAAAAGATTGTATAAAAAAAATATGTGGATATAGCAAAAAATATAAAACCCGATAAAATATTTTAAAATTCCATATAAACAAAAAGCTTACATACTGCCTGAGTACGGGTATTAATAAAGTGTCGCGTAAACTGCGACTCAACGTTACCTCTTCTTGTATATACATATATATATATATATATTATTTTATGAATCTTTATTACGCGCCTTGACCCTATTTAATTGCTCGACATTAAAGTTTGACAGTGGGAGTCAATTGCTGAATTCTGGTCGACTTCCAAATCTTTCTGAAGTGCAGAAGTTGAGATTTATTTTTCACTGCTGTTTACAAATTACAATTTAAGTAGGAGTATTCAAATCTCAATTATATGGCAATCATTTCATGAAAATCTATTTTACCTAGTTTTCTGTCCTTTTTATAAATGGATCATTATTTTTGTTTTGGGTTAAATTTTCCTGGTTTTGTGACTAGTACTGATCCCCAATGTCCGTCATACAATATTTTAGGACATTTTTTGTTAATTGTTTTTTTTCTTTAACATTTTATTGCAAAGTGAAGGGGTCAAGCTACTCTGTCCTTTAGTATATACTGGTTTTTACACAATACCTTACGAATTTCAATGTATGCATCTCTATGAAATACATTATATACTTTGATACTGATGATATTTTATATTTAATATTAATAAATAGCGCATACCATGAAAATCAAGATGCCGTTCCGGGAGAATACGGCTCTTTTACAAAATCTTTATAAAGTAGAAATATCTCGAGTTATTACTGATACCACGACAAAAGATGCTCTTCAAATTACGATCGAAGTTATTAACAAAGGACTTGAAGCCAAAGAATTTGTCATATTTGTTTGCAACTGTCAACAATCATATGGAATATTAGGTACAATAAGTGCAAAGAAAATACTATTCCCATATATTGGAGAATCTGTATCGTTTATGATGCCTTTAATAATTGGCTTAAAAGAAAAACATGAAATTTAGTTGTGATGGTAAGCTTTATATAATTCTAAAGAAGCATCTATGAGCATTTACTTAGACTGGAACATAAATTTTCAGAGAAGCTATTATAGTTACATATATATAATATCATCATAAAAGCTCATTTACATATGTAGAAACGTAGTATAATTAAAGGTCTAATGCAATGTTAAATTTATTTATTATAACGAAAGGGATAATCTAGTAGGTCGACTATTTTGGGTATATTCTGGTCGAAATAAAAAATTGGGACACTCACTTACATTAGATATTTTTCCAAGTTTTTAAGAAATGGTAAGCATTTGTAAGGACATACAAATTTTTGAATATATCTGCATATCAACATATCTGCATGACCACACAGATGGTCATCACAAAACGTGGGGATGATCCCACTTTCATTATTAAGAACCGCAAGGAGGTCCTGGACCTCACCTTTGCCTCTGATACGATACAGGATAACATATAGTATCCTGGAGGGTCCTCGAAGAACACTCCTTCTCGGACCACAGGTACGTGGAAACTGTCTTCACGTTCACCATACCGAGTCCAGCCCAGTTCCGTAACCTCAGGCGGACTAACTGGACACGCAATGTGGACTTTCTTTGCCAAACTCTCCCTGAGACCCCACCTAGGGAGGATATCTCATGGGTGACCACGACTCGTCTGGTAAAGGTTTTACCGACGCCTGTAACGCAGCGCTTGACAAAGCCTGTCCACCCGGCAAAACCAGAGGTCGGAAGAAACCGGCATGGTGGATTACGACGCTGGGAGAGCTCCGGGAATCCTCACGGAGACTTTTTAACAAAGCGAAAGCTCTTAACTTTGAGCAGAACTGCCTTAATTTCCTTATTAAATGTTAAAAACTTTTGCAAATAACGGGTTTTTCATGACGGATTGCTCATATCACACACTGTTGGACGGAGTATATATTGACGTGTTCGTAAATCGATATTCTGGATTTCGGTGCTACCAGTAAAAATAATTTCTGCACAGGGCTTGTATCCACTCCTCCTCAGCTGAATTAGAAGTACATTCAGGTTCATGTTCTATATCTGCTGATATACAATACTATATCTGGAAAAATAGTCCCTCCCTGTGCGGTACATCCTGTGGCGCCTGTTCTACCTGGAGCAAAGGTTCGCATGTATTGTTCTACTTGTGATAACGCTATCCAGCCATCGGGTTTCCGTCGAGTATGTGACGATTTCAGTACGACCCTTATGAGCTGCATCCTGAGGATCAAGAAAGTCTTTATGGCTAATAGTCTTTTAAATATGTCCAGCGACCTCGTATAGTGCGGTTTCAACTCCAATAAGCTCCAATAAGCACTCTATCTAAAACGAGAAAGGACGTATTGTGTCGCTGTTGCCGTGACACTACTTTTATACCCGTACCCAGTCTGTACACATGTGAATTATTTGGAATTTTCAAATGTTGTATCAGCTTTTACATTTTACATTTGTTTGCTGCATCTGTCATCTACATCTACATCAGTTCTCACAATAACACATGTAGACTGCACGAGGCAGAGTGTGAGATTGTGGACGCCACAGATGTGCGCCCTTTTTGGTGGCGGAAGTGGGCGGGGCAAAAATTTTTAAAACATTTTTCCAGCAGTAAGATATAACATCAATATGGAAAAAAAAGTTGGTTACTCTATCTCATATAGAGATATCTCATATATCTCTATATCGACTCGGCCATTGATGCTCAAGAATATATATAATTTATGGGGTCGGAAATTATTCCTTCTCTATGTTACACACATCCACTTTTACCAAAAATACAATATACCCTTTTACTCTTCGAGTACGGGTATAAAAACGAACTGGGTCTTTAAGACGTTGATATGCAATGACTGCGCCAACAAGTGGCCTAAACGACACCATGCCGAAGCCTGTTACGCGGTGTTTCCAGGTAGATAAAAGGTCCTCCTCCCATCCAACTGACCGAGGATCTCTGGCGCATGATGCGCGACGCGTGTTCCGAACTGATCTCGAACATGCAGTGTTAGACTAATATTCGAGGAAAAAAATCAAAGTTCTGAACATGCAAAGTTGGAATAGAAAATACTAATAACGGGAAACATACTTAGTATTAATGATTTTAGAAGAAGAAAGGAATAAGTGTTGGATAATATGGTGGAACTATAATCCGAGCATAAGACCCTAAACGGTTCATGCAAGGAATAATTCGATCTATACAGCGGAAGGAATATAGGAATAATATAATATATATAGGAATAAATAAACGAGTGTGAAAAGTAAGGGGCCTAAACGGCTGCCCTGTGGTTCTCCATAAGTAACCTTAACATGGGAAGAGAAGAAGTTTTTGAAGAGGACTCTTTGAAACCTAGAACACATGTAGCTAGAAATTAATCCCAAAAGATTGGTCGGAAACCTAAAAGGTCAAGTTTTTGTGCTAGAAGAGAATAGTTTACAAACTGGAATGGTTTGCTTAAGTTGATTTAAATAACATCTGTCTGCAAGTTACCTTTGCAGAGATGTTGCAAGTACGGGGTTAAAATTTTCTCAAAATAGTAGGAATAGCGGAATTTTAGATACTCCTCTATAGTTCTTAATGGGCAGATCTGCCCATTCAGTTTTCGAGGGGCATGTTTGCCAGGCTGTCCAGGTCCTTGTAGAAGGCGCCACCGAGTATTTGGTGATGCTTTCGCATGGTTGCAGAACCGTTGCAGAAAAGGGGCTGGATGCTCTCTATTTCATCCTCGTCCCTGCAGCTGCAGCAGAATTAATGGTAGGGCAGTCTGTATCTTGTGCCCATGTGGCTGATGACACAGGTCCCCGTCATAACTCCCGCCGAGTTTCGCACCTGACTCTTCATGAAGCTTAGGAGTGTAGCATGAGCGACCTTAATGTTCAGCATACCCAACCAATGTACCGGTGTAGCAAATGAAATCAACAACAATCCGTATTGCGATAGTTTCCCGCTAAACATAATAGAAACCGGAGTAGACTCAGAATATGATCGTCTCATAAGTGACCTGATCATAGCGTGGGTGTGCATATATGTAAACAGTCACTTCATGCTCCGCCTCTGCCGCTGTACTGCGTATTGCGTCCGCCATTGGCTTTGCCGAACCAGTTTTGGACACTCGTCCGCACCTCGTTGCCCGCGATGTCGGTGTGACCAGGAACCCACGTGAGTGTGATTGAGTGCGCCCTTATCAGGTTTAGTTCGGCCACCGTATCACGTGGGAGTCTGGGCTTTGATAGCAGCTTGACTATCAACACAGATTGCAATGTTCCTCGGAGGTATCTCCAAGGTGTATACCAACTTTGCCGCTTGCCATACTGCGTATATGTCCGCCTGGAATACACTGCACCAGTTAAGTAGTCATAGGGATATGTTGGTTGCTAGTTCTTCAGAGAAGATTCCAGCTCCTGTCCCGGTATATGTCCTTAAAAGTTTCTTTTACGTTCCATTCGCCCATTCCATTTTCTTCCTTACGGAGTACTGTGGCGTGGCTTAAAGAACCGCGCGGCTCAAAGCTTCATGTTACTTGTGTCAGTCTTGCACTTGAGGTAACGGTCTATGGGTTCCAGGTCTAGCATGGTGTCCAGAGCAGCCTGTGGGGTGGATTTGAGATATCCGGTGACTACAAGGCATGATGTCCGTTGGACTCTCCAGAGGTTTTCTTGGTGGGATTTGGTGTTGGCCGCTTCCCACCACACCAAACTTCCGTACGTCCAATGGTAAAGTACGGCTGTAAGCACCATGTTCGTCCAAAAGTCTTCCTACAGGTGCATAAAACTGCAGTTGCCTTTTTCTTCCTTTCCTCCGTGTTTCTCTTCCAGGATCAAGGATGACACCATCTATCGATATCTGTCGTGGCTGACGGTTGTTCTTTACTTCGCTTCCCCTAACAAATTTTTTGTTTGCATTTAAAGAAAGTAATTGTGTTTTATTTGTGTAAAATATACGAAAGTATACACAAATATCATAAGAGACAACTTTATGGTGCTTGCTTTTGCTTTGACTATTGATAAATTACAAGGACAGTCGTTGCAAATTTGTGGTTTAAATTTGCATCCGGTATTTCCACATGGTCAACTGTATGTAGCGTGATCACGAGTAGACAAACCTTCAGCCTTTATTACTCATTGTACCGACGGCAAAAAAAAACAATATTATTTATCACAAAGCACTGCAATTAATAAAATATGTTATTACATTAAAAATAACCATTGTTTAATTTCGATGAATTCCTAAACATTGAGTTACTAAGCAGCCAAGCGCGCGGGCTTTCTATTTTTTCCATAAACTTTTGACTTTGTAAACTCAAGAAAGGCCCTCAGCCACTCGGGTGATACAGGGAGAATCACGGATGACAGCCCGACCCGCGATCACTGTACTCTTCGGACGGGGGCAGGGTTGCCTGGGGCTGGGATTTGCCCCAACCCGATGCTACCACGCTCCGGTTCTATGACGCAGTGGGAGCGCGGGCGGTCCGTCACCTGCCGTAACTGTACACACCAATGGAAGTGCGACTATACTCACCTCGTGAGGGCGGCTGGTAACAGGTCCTTGGCACGATCAGGTCTCTGCCAAGGATGCTGGCTAATGGTAGTCGGGCGGAGAGAAGAAAACTCTCAGTGTAATTACCCCTATCCTAGGCGGAACAGCATGCGCTGATGGATGTGTGGCCGAGGGGGTGCTCGGTCGTTAGTATGCGAACTCTGGATACCTGCCGACCTCCAGTTTAAATCAGGCTTTCCGGAGCACGCTGGCTATGCCTCGGGTGACTTACCCCTTCCCGCCTACTCGTGGGACCAACAATGCCTAAATTACCAAATATCACAAAACAAACCGCAAATGAGTTCGGTACTCCTTCTAAAGTACCGGAGGGACAAGACCATCCCTCTACATCAACGCCTGGGAAACCAGGTCCAAAGAAGACGGGGAAGGAGACTAAGTCGGTCCACCGTCTTCCAGCAGAAACCGCTGCGAGGAGGGCTCCGATAAGCCAATCGGGCTCATCCACCTCGGGGGGCACCGGGGTCAAACCGGTCATCGAGGTGGCTGCCAAGCAGAGCGTTATCGCGGCTGGTAAGCGCCTCGCGACCGGAGAATCCCCGTCAACCTCGGCAGACGGGCGGGTCTGCAGGCCAAGGAGGTAAGCCGTCCTACCTGGACAGGAGGCGTGCTGCCTTCATATTGGCTAACGAGGATCCGGAGTATATGGCATCGGCGAAGGGGATGGAGCAGAGGCTTTGGGCCAGCTCAATTATCCCAGTTTTCCAACCAGCCAAAACCGGAAAGGGAGCAGCCAAGCCCCCGAAGAAGCGGCAACGCTCGGCGGAAGACAACGCCACACAGCCAGGCCAAGCCCAGCAAACCAAGCGGGCGAAGACGCACCTGACCAACAGATTTTTTTGCGAAGGTGGCGAGGGGCAAAACCCAATTGGTGTCCTAAGCAGAGGCGGCAAGAATGGTAATGTCCCCGTGACAAGTGGCATCTGGTGGAAGCAGAGCTTTAGGACCGCTTCGTGGAGAAGCTTGCCGAGAACGGTGGACCCCTGCCCAAATTTGAGGACGCCGGGTGGCATCAGGGCACGGTGAAAGCCATCGCATGCCAAGATGCACGCTCGGCGGCTCTCTACATGGAGGCGTTAGCGGCGCTCGAGGAAGTTTATCCGGGAGCCAAACTGGAGGCCGTACGCTGGGAAGACGTCCCAAGAAGACCGAGGGCCCGAGCGTGGGTGTCGGTCAAACCTGCAGAACCTGAAAAGATTCTCAAGATTCTGCAGGTCTGCAACAACCACCTTCCTACAGCCGATTGGAAGGTGGCCAAGGTCGAGGAGGTCGCAGGACAGAGGCGACAGATCATCCGCGTCCTGAACGAGGAGTCGCTGGAGCTCCTTGGAGAGTCGTCAGGAGTGGTGAACTATGGCTACCGTAAGGTGACCATAGTCCCCTACAAAAATGACTCGAAGGGAAAGCAAGCGGGGTTCCAGCCAGACCCCCAGCGGGGAGCTAACCCGAGGCGTCGTACATGGCGTCCATGGTATCTGACGATATCCTGGATCGCTACGAGTCCGACGCGAGCGACCTGGCCAGAGGTCTCGGACGCATCGACGCCGGGGAGGACGACGACTCCCCCGAAGAGCGACGTCGACACGACAGTGGTGGAGGCGAGTCTCAGGAACGTCCCTGACACTCCTGCAGATAAGCCTCCACCATTGTAAGGCAGCACGTGCTGCCTTATTGCTCCACCTAGCCAAGGGTGGGGCCGACATAGTCCTCTTTCAGGAACCCTGGATCCTCGGAAACAGGGTCTCCGGTTTGAGGACTCCTGATTATAAGCTATACTTAGCTGACTCCCCAGGTAAAATACGCACCTGCATTCTTGCAAAAAGAGAACTGCATTCATTTTTGCTCCCGAATTCAGCAATGAAGATCACACGGCGGTGAGCCTCGAAGTCCAGGAGCGCTCACTCCGTATCTGCTCGGCGTACATGGGTCACGACCAGCCAGACCCTCCTCCACATGCGCGCTTGATGGCGCTCGTCGCAGACTGCGAGGCCATGGAGATCGGCTTTTAGTGGGATGCGACGCCAACGCTCACCACAGTCAGTGGGGAAGCACCGACACAAACGAACGGGGTGAGTTCCTTTTTAACTACTTACTGAAAACACAGATGGTCATCACAAAACGTGGGGATGATCCCACTTTCATTATTGAGAACCGCAAGGAGGTCCTGACCACACGCTTGCCTCTCATACGCTACAGGATAACATAGTATCCTGGAAGGTCCTCGAAGAACACTCCTTCTCGTACGTGGAAACTTTCTTCACGTTCACCATACCGAGTCCAGCCCAGTTCCGTAACCTCAGGCGGACTAACTGGACACGCAATGTGGACTTTCTTTGCCAAACTCTCCCTGAGACCCCACCTAGGGAGGATATCTCATGGGTGACCACGACTCGTCTGGTAAAGGTTTTACCGACGCCTGTAACGCAGCGCTTGACAAAGCCTGTCCGCCCGGCAAAACCAGAGGTCGGAAGAAACCGGCATGGTGGATTACGACGCTGGGAGAGCTCCGGAATCCCTCACGGAGACTTTTTAACAAAGCGAAAGCTCTTAACTTTGAGCAGAACTGCCTTAATTTCCTTATTAAATGTTAAAAACTTTTGCAAATAACGGGTTTTTTCATGACGGATTGCTCATATCACACACTGTTGGACGGAGTATATATTGACGTGTTCGTAAATCGATATTCTGGATTTCGGTGCTACCAGTAAAAAATAATTTCTGCACAGGGCTTGTATCCACTCCTCCTCAGCTGAATTAGAAGTACATTCAGGTTCATGTTCTATATCTGCTGATATACAATACTATATCTGGAAAAATAGTCCCTCCCTGTGCGGTACATCCTGTGGCGCCTGTTCTACCTGGAGCAAAGGTTCGCATGTATTGTTCTACTTGTGATAACGCTATCCAGCCATCGGGTTTCCGTCGAGTATGTGACGATTTCAGTACGACCCTTATGAGCTGCATCCTGAGGATCAAGAAAGTCTTTATGGCTAATAGTCTTTTAAATATGTCCAGCGACCTGGTATAGTGAGGTTTCAACTCCAATAAGCTCCAATAAGCACTCTATCTAAAACGAGAAAGGACGTATTGTGTCGCTGTTGCCGTGACACTACTTTTATACCCGTACTCAGTCTGTACACATGTGAATTATCTGGAATTTTCAAATGTTGTATCAGCTTTTACATTTTACATTTGTTTGCTGCATCTGTCATCTACATCTACATCAGTTCTCACAATAACACATGTAGACTGCACGAGGCAGAGTGTGAGATTGTGGACGCCACAGATGTGCGCCCTTTTTGGTGGCGGAAGTGGGCGGGGCAAAATTTTAAAACATTTTTCTAGCAGTAAGATATAACATCAATATGCAAAAAAGTTGGTTACTCTATCTCATATAGAGATATCTCATATATCTCATATCTCTATATCGACTCGGCTATTGATGCTGATCAAGAATATATATAATTTATGGGGTCGGAAATTATTCCTTCTCTATGTTACACACATCCACTTTTACCAAAATACAATATACCCTTTTACTCTTCGAGTACGGGTATAAAAAACGAACTGGGTCTTTAAGACGTTGATATGCAATGACTGCGCCAACAAGTGGCCTAAACGACACCATGCCGAAGCCTGTTACGCGGTGATCCCAGGGAGATAAAAGGTCCTCCTCCCACCCAACTGACCGAGGAGCTCTGGCGCATGATGCGCGACGCGTGTTCCGAACTGATCTCGAACATGCAGTGTTAGACTAATATTCGAGGAAAAAAATCAAAGTTCTGAACATGCAAAGTTGGAATAGAAAATACTAATAACGGGAAACATACTTAGTATTAATGATTTTAGAAGAAGAAAGGAATAAGTGTTGGATAATATGGTGGAACTATAATCCGAGCATAAGACCCTAAACGGTTCATGCAAGGAATAATTCGATCTAAACAGCGGAAGGCATATAGGAATAATATTTCTTGATGATCTAATAGGAATCGTGAAATTTTTTCGGCTTAACAAGGCGGGGCTATCTACGTCACCCCTGATAAAGTTAAGTATAAATAACACACGAACCATTTTTCTAAGATCAACTAAGGATGGCAGGTTTATTAAAAGCAATCTACAAGAGTTAAAAGGTAGTCTCGCCCCTTTATCACAGTTAAGTCCATGCAAAGAAAAAATTAAATGTTTTTCTGAACTGAATCTTTACGATCTTGGTGTGTTTTGTACCACCAAAACAAAAGCCGAATTTTAAAATCGGACAAATAAGCGTTATATAGAGAGTCTTCGTTATATAGGTTTCGTCAAATTCCTTTGACCACCTCTTTATAGACCCAATCACTTCAATGACCTAATTAACCATTGTAGAAATCTGTTCAGAAAACTTTAAATTGGGCTCAAGTTTAACTTCACGATCATCAGCCCTTGTAATTTGCGCAAGAAACCACCGCAGAGGGTGTAAGGAGCCAGTAAGGGGCTGGAGCTATGAAATGTAATTGTACTTTGCATTACGAGGCATTAAGGTGTAACATATTCCACAACACCATGACTGAATGTTATTGCGATCGGATTACTGGCAAGAGTAAAATGTGAAATGCAAACGAGTGTGAAAAGTAAGGGGCCTAGACGGGTGCCCTGTGGTTCTCCATAAGTAACCTTACCATGGGAAGAGAAGAAGTTTTTGAAGAGGACTCTTTGAAACCTAGAACACATGTAGCTAGAAATTAATCCCAAAAGATTGGTCTTCCGACCAAGGTTTCCACCTAAAAGGTCAAGTTTTTGTGCTAGAAGAGAATAGTTTACAAACTGGAATGGTTTGCTTAAGTTGATTTAAATAACATCTGTCTGCAAGTTACCTTTGCAGAGATGTTGCAAGTACGGGGTTAAAATTTTCTCAAAATAGTAGGAATAGCGGAATTTTAGATACTCCTCTATAGTTCTTAATGGGCAGATCTGCCCATTCAGTTTTTCGAGGGGCATGTTTGCCAGGCTGTCCAGGTCCTTGTAGAAGGCGCCACCGAGTATTTGGTGATGCTTTCGCATGGTTGCAGAACCGTTGCAGAAAAGGGGCTGGATGCTCTCTATTTCATCCTCGTCCTGCAGCTGCAGCAGAATTAATGGTAGGGCAGTCTGTATCTTGTGCCCATGTGGCTGATGACACAGGTCCCCGTCATAACTCCCGCCGAGTTTCGCACCTGACTCTTCATGAAGCTTAGGAGTGTAGCATGAGCGACCTTAATGTTCAGCATACCCAACCAATGTACCGGTGTAGCAAATGAAATCAACAACAATCCGTATTGCGATAGTTTCCCGCTAAACATAATAGAAACCGGAGTAGACTCAGAATATGATCGTCTCATAAGTGACCTGATCATAGCGTGGGGTGTGCATATATGTAAACAGTCACTTCATGCTCCGCCTCTGCCGCTGTACTGCGTATTGCGTCCGCCATTGGCTTTGCCGAACCAGTTTTTGGACACTCGTCCGCACTCTCGTTGCCCGCGATGTCGGTGTGACCAGGAACCCACGTGAGTGTGATTGAGTGCGCCCTTATCAGGTTTAGTTCGGCCACCGTATCACGTGGGAGTCTGGGCTTTGATAGCAGCTTGACTATCAACACAGATTGCAATGTTCCTCGGAGGTATCTCCAAGGTGTATACCAACTTTGCCGCTTGCCATACTGCGTATATGTCCGCCTGGAATACACTGCACCAGTTAAGTAGTCATAGGGATATGTTGGTTGCTAGTTCTTCAGAGAAGATTCCAGCTCCTGTCCCGGTATATGTCCTTAAAAGTTTCTTTTTACGTTCCATTCGCCCATTCCATTTTCTTCCTTACGGAGTACTGTGGCGTGGCTTGAAGAACCGCGCTGCTCAAAGCTTCACGTTACTTGTGTCAGTCTTGCACTTGAGGTAACGGTCTATGGGTTCCAGGTCTAGCATGGTGTCCAGAGCAGCCTGTGGGGTGGATTTGAGAGATCCGGTGACTACAAGGCATGATGTCCGTTGGACTCTCCAGAGGTTTTCTTGGTGGGATTTGGTGTTGGCCGCTTCCCACCACACCAAACTTCCGTACGTCCAATGGTAAAGTACGGCTGTAAGCACCATGTTCGTCCAAAAGTCTTCCTACAGGTGCATAAAACTGCAGTTGCCTTTTTCTTCCTTTCCTCCGTGTTTCTCTTCCAGGATCAAGGATGACACCATCTATCGATATCTGTCGTGGCTGACGGTTGTTCTTTACTTCGCTTCCCCTAACAAACTTTTGTTTGCATTTAAAGAAAGTAATTGTGTTTTATTTGTGTATCCTGTGTTTTAAACCAACTGAGTATCCCGCCATTATTTGTGCTCATTTATTTAGCGAGCTAGTGGTTATTTAGTTCGTCTATATTGAGTCTATTGTGCTTTCCAACTTCTTCCGTGTATTTGTATGCACAGCTGTGTTGTTGTTGACAAATGCTTTGCATATTATGCAATCTCTCTAACCCGTCCTCTATTTCTTTATTGATTTTCGTTCATACCAACACAGACGCTCGCCATTTGCCGGCTCTCCGTGCCTGACCAACGCTTTGTGCTAATGTCGTCTCTCTCTCGTCTCTGTTTAAGCTTTAATCGCAATAAATGGAAAAGCTTATTGCCTGGACCCCGTCTATCGCTTGTTTGTTGCTTTTGTGATCTTTCTCTTATTATTGTTCGTGAGATAATCTCTGTGTTGCAAACTTTACATTTTACATTTCACATTCTTATTTTTATACCCGTACTCGAAGAGAAAAAGGGTATATTGTATTTGTGGTAAAAGTGGATGTGTAGCGCACAAATATAATTGTTTTTAATATCTATTGTAAATTTTATATTTTAAATAAATAGCCGAGAAGATTCAATTGGAAATACAATTTTATTTAATTATATGAAGTAGCGGCAGTACGCGTGTGTAGTTGGGGTATAAATTAGACCGAAAGCGATGATGATTAAATCCTGACTAAAAATGCAGAGCCATATGCATAGGGTCTTAGGGAGAGTGTGAGAGTATCATAGAGCAGCTCTGCGCGGTTCTAAGCCGAACATGAGCGGTAGACGAAGAGCGAAAGAGAGTTGCTTAGACGCAGCAGGTGTAGCAGTAAAATGAAAGAAACAGGAGACATACATAAGTGACAGAACGGCCACTGGCGGTCGTTATGCTGCCTGACCCGACATACTCTCCACGTTGGAATCCTGACTTTTCACAGTATACTTAAGGGGAAGGAGGCACATCTTTATGACGGCTCGCTTGCTGATTCCAGATGGCGTCTTCAGATCAGCGACGTGGGCAACGCCATCTCTTCCAGGTAGTAGTTAGACCACCCTAGCTTGTGACCACTTCATGGGAAGCAGATTCTGATCCTTGACGAGGACCACATCTGCCAAATTAGGCTTCGACGTGCGCCACTTTTACCGTGGTGTACGTGATGTACTCTTCTTTCCATCGAGACCATAAGACCTGCTGCAAATATGAAGCAGGAGGTCCGCCATTTAAGAAGTGAGTACGGGTCCAAATCGGCCGGATTTTCTGAAATGGATACTAAGGGCCTTGTACTGCTGTGATGTGGCATAACAGCGTACGCAGTTCTTCAAATCCAAGAACCAAGGTGCCTATAGCACTAAAGAAGTGGTATTTGGCCGTTTTCACTGCTGATCGACGCATTATGAAGTGCCAGTCAATAGCCTCAACCAAACAGAATTCGAGGACCACTTTCTGATGAGAAATGAGAAATCACTGAGAAATAGGCGCTTTAAATCCGAAAGCTCGTTCCTGGCGGCGACAAAATTGGTTGCGTTTTCCGACCAAATTTGTCGCGGCTTCCGTCTGGTGCATATAAATCGCTTTGAGCCGTGCAAAAAAGAGACCGTAAATAGATCCTTGATTAGCTCCAATTGAACCGCCAGTTGCAAAGCAAATGAAAATGTATACATAGCATTTGATTGGAGCCTTGTTGCGTGCCTCCGGCTTGTACAAAAACGGGCCACAGAAATCTACTTCTGTGATCTCAAAGGCATGGGAACCGAGCCGCTCCTTCGGAAGATCCGTGATGTGCTCCAATATTTTGATGGGATGACGGCCATCAAAATCCAACGAAGAGTTCTTCAGACGGCCATCAACCGTAAGAAGTCCAAAATGATTAATGTAAGGATTCAATGATACGAGTAAACTAGATGAGGATTCTACTCCCTTGGCCCGCAGTGACTTCATGTCTTCCCATAGCTCCGTACGCTGAACTAGACGCACCAAAAACTGAGCTCCATGTTCAATAACAGGGACACTAAGTCCGGGGTGCAGAATCCTGTTGGCAATTTGTAAACATATCCAAGAACGCATTGCAAGGAAGCAAAAGAGTTCATATGCTTAATTTCCTTGCACATTTCCGGAACTCCATAAAGCACAGCAGGGACGTTTGAACACCATTTCCTTTAGACAGCTGATGTATTGTCCGCATACGTAACGGTGTCCAGCTTAAGCACACGCATCTCCGCTTCCATGGAATTCCTCCACAGAACACACTGCAAATTACTATCCTCGGGTGAAACCCTAACACATTGGTACATCTTGCAACTATCCCCTGTAATCGCAACTGCATATGACCCAAATCTAGCAAGTATGTGAAACAGCGTGGGTTGGATTACGGCCCGGACATTAAAACGTCGTTGAGGCAATAGGCAGATGAAGTTGATGCGGATCCATCGAAAACGACCCGAATCTTGGTTGTAGAGCTATCCTCTTTCGTAACGCAATGGTGATGCAAAAAATATCATTTGCTTAAGTCTATCGTCAAGGTTATCCTCAGTAACTATGACCGGAGCGCGCAAAACCATTAAAGAGAACTTCTCCTTTCCACGGGAACAACCTCCAGATACGACCTATCCCAAGCGAGTCTTTTGAATTAAGAGCAATCCTGGCGATAACTTGACCTGACCAATACAGAGAAGCTCGTAAAACAGGCTGGCGCCAATTAGAAGATCGACGCGCTGAGGTCTATTAAACTCTGGATCAGCTAGTGGAAGGTTTGATGGAATATTCCAGTTACGAGTATCGATTTCGAAGCTTGGCTGCCGATCGGTTATGCTACAGAGTAGCAGAGTCACCAATTCCTGATACTGAAGTCGATGAAATTATTTTCCGAATCTGAAGCTGATTTTCAGTCAAGCAACGCTCGGCAGTGAACGTAAACTCCGGAACGATTTCTGATCAAGACCGTTGCCGTGGCTAGCAGAATGACATCATTACTGAGGCCCTGGGCAATAAGTGCAGAGGATTTAGACGCTGAACAGAGGACTCGGTGATGGGATGCGACGACGTAAACGGAGAAGAAGTGTCAATTGCCAATATCCACCTTGGGCTGCAGTAGCTTCAGGACCTCCAAAATGCAGGAGAGTGTGGTGCCTACGCCCACAGGTACGGCATTTGCTGGAGCTGCATCGACTCAACCGATGGCCTTCCTTGAGGCACAACACAGGGAAAACATCTTGGCTTAATGGCGATTTAAGGGAGAGTGTGCTATAAACTTGGGACGGCGATTGATTTCGTGTGCGCTGTTATTGCACAGCACGTAGCCTGAAATGTTTTGATTAAAAACAACAAGTGTAGATTTAGAATTGTTAAATTTTTCTACTCCTGCCCACCTGACGGCTCGGCGCATAGGTTGCCATAGCGAAATCCACTTTTTCCAACATCCTGGATCGCTGCTCGAAAAAAGATGACATGGAATCTCATGACGGAATCAGGTTGACGAAAGCTGTGACCTCTAAACGTTCCCCCCACTTGTCTTGAGTCGGTTGATCAAGTTTACGAAGCAATACCTGAACAATGATGCATCCTGCGATCTGCTCAGGAGTGCCCAAAGCTAGGAGCGCTATTAAACCTCTTTTCCAATTAATCCAACATTATTATAGTTGCTGTCAGAATTTTCTAGCGCACGAACCGTCTCCAAAGCCGAATCACGCAGGCAAGATCGTAGATGCTGTATCTTCTCAATGTTGGAGAGGTCTGGATGATTGTCGATGATGGTGGTGAACATCGAGTAAAAGTCCGTCCAATCCGCATGTCCTCCACTTAACCTTGCCAATTGTATGGGAGGCAGGGATAATTTTGGCCTTCGACTATGTGGCGGTTGAGAACAAGCAAATCCCGAAGTTGAATTTGGTCCAGCAACTGTAGAATGGAGATGTTATCCTACCGATTTCTCGCCGAATCAAAGCCTTCAGAGCACTGGTAAGCGTTTCAAAGCTGTCGCACAATCCACTATGAATCTTGCTGCAGTCCAATTTTTCCAGCTCGTTGTACAATGTCTCAAATTGCCAGATCAGCTACTCAATCTGCTCCAACATTCCCACTAGTGTATAATAATCGCAGACAGCAGCATCATTTTCCCAAGCGGTAGTCAATCTCTTAACTTTCTCCCAGAGTTCCGTTGACTTCATCTTCAAAAAACACCCTGTTTTGTTCCCTGGTCACTGGAGTGTCGTTGGCAGCATCCATAGCAGCAGCCGCTCTAAAAACGTTCGTAGCGGTTAGATGAAACCAAAGAGCAAAGCGCGTAATAAACGGAACTTAAAGCGCAATTCGTGTATGCAAGGGCGGCTGGTGCATGTGTATTTGCTTGTATAGCAGTTATGTGGTCGATGGCAATGACGAAGCCAGATAAACAAACGGCACTTGAGATTTGTATAGTTTAAATCACACGACACTTGAGAATTAGTTAGATTAAATGTAGTTTGTAATTCTAGTGATCGGGTACTTATTGCACGATCACGTCGAGGTCACCCAACGTTAAGCTATTAAGCGTTATTCATAGCTATTGTAAATTTAAATTTTATACCCGTACTCGAAGAATAAAAGGGTATATTGTATTTGTGGTAAAATGGATGCGTATAACATAGAGAATGAATCGTTTCCGACCCCATAAAGTATATATATTCTTGATCAGTAACAATAGCCGAGTCCGTATAGCCATGTGAGTCCGTCCGTCCGTCTTGTTTGTCGCCCATTGCTCAGAGGCTATGAGAGCTAGAGCAAGCAAATTTTTATACCCGTACTCGAAGAGTAAAAGGGGTATATTGTATTTGTGCTAAAAGTGGATGTGCGTAACATAGAGAAGGGGTAATTTCCGACCATATAAAGTATATATATTCTTGATCAGCATCAATAGCCGAGTCGATATAGCCCTGTCTGTCCGTCCGTCTGTCCGTCTGTCCGTCTGTCCGTCCGTCCGTCTTGTTTGTCGCCCATTGCTCGAAGGCTAAAGAGATAGAGCAACCAAATTTTTTTTTCCAGACTGATGTGTACTCTCACTCCTAGAAAAAGTTTCAAAATTTCGCCCCGCCCACTTCCGCCCCACAAAGGGCGCACATCTGTGGCGGCCACAATTTTGAAAATAACACAAAACTAAAAATGCAGAATCATAGAGACAGCCCATATCTATCAGGGGGCCCAAATCTGAATCGGATCGGATCATTAATATAGCCACAATAGAGGCAAATATACGCAAAAACTTCGCTCCATCCCTTTCGCACTCACACAAAATCGAGTCGATTTGGTTTTGTATTTTTTGTAGCCTGGATCTCAGAGACTATAAGAGCTAGAGCAACCAAACTTTTGGCCAAGACTCCTGTGATACCAAACCTGAACAAGTGTATTTCAAAATTTCGCCACGCCCCCTTCCGCCCCCAAAAGACGAAAATCCACAATTTTGAAGATAGAAAAAATAAAAATGCAGTTTTGTAGAGAATGACCATATCTACCAGATTCCCGAATTTGGTTCAGATCGGATCATTATTGTAGCCACAATGATCAAATGAATTTTCAGAAGCAATTCCCCCACTCCAGCAACATAAGTGATTTATTGGGGTTGATTGTGGCTGCAGCTTCTCTCACACGAACACTCACGCTCAAACATGCTGCCTCGTGCAGTGTACGTGTGTTGTTGTGGGAACTGATGTAGATGTAGATGTCGATGACAGATGTAGCAAAAAAATGTAAAATGTAAAACTGATAAAACATTTTAAAATTCCACATAAATCACTGAGTACGGGTATAAAAAGTAGAGTCGCGTTCGAAGCGACTCCGTACGTTTCTCTCGTTTTTCATAGACTGATGTGATATCTCACTCCTACAAGTGTATTCGCACCGCCCACTTCCGCCCCCGCAAAGAACGCACATCTGTGACGCCCACAATTTTTAAAATATCAGAAAAATAAAAATGTAGAATAATAGAGAAAGCCCATGTCTATCAGAGGCCCGAATTTAAATCGGATCGGATCATTAGTATAGCCACAATAGAGAAAACCATATTAAAAAACGGAGAAAATCATTTCCAAAGGCATCGTTCCCTCTCGCTCTCTCTCACACAAAAACGAGTCGATTTTGTTATTCGTATTTGGGTCGCCTGGATCTCAGAGACTTTAAGAGCTAGAACAACCAAAACTTCTGTCCAGACTCCTGTGATACCAAATCGAGACAAGTGTAATTCAAAATTTCACCGCGCCCCCTTCCGCCCCAAAAAAGATGAAAGTCTACAATTTTGAAGATAGAAAAAAACGGAAAACGCAGTATCGTAGAGAATTGCCGAATATGGTTCAATTCGGATCATTATTGTTTCCAAAATGATGAAATGAATTTTCAGCAGCTAGCCGCCAACGAAACTCGTGCCCTATGCAAAGGGTGTAAGGGAGAGTGTAAGAGCATCATAGGATAGCTCGGCATAGTTTCCGAACATGAGCGGTAGACAAAGAGCGAGTGAGAGTTGCTTAGACGCAGCAGGTGCAGCAGTAAGATGAAAGAAACGGGAGACATAATTGACTGAACGGCCGCTGGCGGGCGTTATGCTACCTGACCCGACAGAATAATTTCCGAACCCATAAGGTATGTATATTCTTAATCAGTATCAATAGCCGTGTCCACATAGCCATGGCTGCTTGTCCGTCTGTCCGTCCGTCCATCCATTTTGTTTTTCGCCCATTGCTCGGAGGCTACATATAAGAACTGGAACAACCAAATTTTTTTTCCAGACTAATGTGATATCTCACTCCTACAAGTCTATTTCAAAATTTCGCCCCACCCTTGCCACCGCAAAAGTTGCTTACCTGTGGCTTCCACAACTTTTAAGATATCAGAAAACGAAAAAATAGAGAAAGCCCATCCTTATCAGAGGCTTGAATCTGAATCGGATCAGATCATTAGTTTAGCCACAATGAGGAAAATAATTTGGAGAGGCATCGTTCCCTCTCGCTCTCTCTCACACACAGCTTCGCTTGGGTTGTTCGTTTTCTGTGTCGCCTAGATTTCAGAGACTATAAGAGCTAGACCACCAAACTATCTCTCCAAACTCCTGTGATACCACTTCAACACATCCACACAATTCATCAAAATTTCGCCCCGCCCCCTTCCGACCACACAAAAGACGAAAGTCCACAATTTTAAAGATAGAAAAATACAGTATCTTAGAGAATGACCATATCTGCGAGATTGCCGAATCTGGTTCAGATTTGATCGATTTTGTAGCCACAATGATGAAATGAAAATAGAAAAAATAGTAAAATGCAGTATCCTAGAGAATTATCATTTTCCGATTCCAGAATCTGGTTCAGATCAGGTCATTAGTCACAATGATGAAATGAATTTTAAGCAGCGAGCATCCCCACCCGTCGCTACAAAATAGGTATTTAGGTATGATAGCCGCTACTGATTCTCTCTCTCGCTCACACACTGCTAATAGACTCTGCTGGTGCAGTGTACGTGTGTTTTTTGTGATAGCTGATGTAAATGTAGATGCAGATGCAGAAAAAAATGTAAAATGAAAAAACTGATACAAATTTAAAAATTCCACCTAAATCATACAGACTGAGTACGGGTATAAAATTAGCGTCGCGATAACGACGACTTCACACTTCTTTCTCGTTTACTTTATATTTCTACCTATAATTTATTTGTTGGGTTATAATGAGTACTTGCTCTGTCAAAAAGTGCCGATAGGTAGCCCTTAAGCAGGTCTGCACCTACTGTTGGACCTGTGTCAAATTGGTGGAAGAGTATTGATTATTCCCATTCACAAAAAGCGGTATAAATCCGATATTTCTAATTACCGTGGTATTTCCAACATATCTGCCATTCCCAAACTTTTCGTAAAAAGTATAATTTCTCAGCTCCAACACTTTTGTAGTTGCATATTCTCTGAATCGCAGCACGGATTTTTGAAACGTCGCTCTATTTCTTCTAACCTCCTTGAATTATCCATCTTTGTGCATGAGGGTTTCGAAATGTTGTCTCAAACTGACGTTGCTTCAGTAAATCATAATCTCCTTATTTATAAGCTTTATCTCCTAAGGTTTCCATCTAAACTTCTTCTCTGGATTAATGCCTATCTCTAATGCCTCTCTCTAGGCCCGTTTCGGCAATGTCGGTGGTACCTCAAAGTAGCCATCTTGGCCCTCTGTTATTTAATTTATTCATTGATGAATCAACCAGCTGTGAGCACATCTTTTTTGGTTGCTCGAGCTCTTATAGCCTCCGAGAAAAGGGAGACAAACAAGACGAACGGACGGACAGACAGACATGGCTATATCGACTCGGCTATTGATGCTGATCAAGAATATATATACTTTATGGGGTCGGAAACGCTTCCTTCTGTGCGTTACACACATCCACTTTTACCACAAATGAAATATACCCTTTAATTTTTCTCGCCAAGCATTAACACATTACCAGTTCTTATGTATGCGGAGGACGTGAAGTTATGTTTTTCTAATTGCGCCCTTTGTCTCCGTTATGTTTGCAATCTGATCTTGACGCCCTCAACAATTGGTGCTTAATAAACTTGCTTCCTCTTAAAATTTCTAAATGTAACGTCATGTCTTTCCATCGTATCAAGCCTTACCTTTATGACTACACTATCAATAACTGTTCCGTGCAACGCCTCTTCAAAGTTACTGACTTGGGAATTATGTTTTCACCTAATCTGTGTTTGAACTGCCACATATCCGCTATTTCGAATAAAGCTAGAGGGGTCCTGGGCTTTATTAAAAGATGGTGCAAGGAGTTCACCAATCCTTATATGACCAAACTTCTCTATGTGTCCCTTGTCCGGCCTATCCTTGAATATGATTCCTCCGTCTGGTCTCCTCATTACCAAAAATATCAGGATATTTTTTAGTTAGTCAAAAAACAATTCCACCTCTTTGCACTTCGTGGCCATAATTGGAACCCTTCTTGACATCACCCCTCTTATGAGAGCAAGCTGCGGCTTCTCAATATCCACTCTCTCCAAAGTCGTAGGATCTGCCCCGGTGTTCTTTTTCTTTTCTAAACTTCTCGCTGGTGAGGTTGATTCCATTGCTCCCAGTAGCCTTATTAGCATCTCAGTCCCTTTCCGCCCGACTACGCATTGTTTTCCACTTCATCTTCAACTCTGTCTTCCTAATTTCTCTGACCATGAATCTTTCCGAAGCATTTACAGTGACTACAACACTTTTTTTTCCATCTCTTGGTTAATTCTAAGCTAATGAATATCTTGAAGTAATTTAATTTAATTTAAGTCAATAGTCTGGTGATCTTTCTTCTATTTTTGTTTTATACCCGTACTCGAAGAGTAACAGGGTATATTGTATTTAATGGTAAAAGTGGATATGTGTAACATAGAAGAATCATTTCCGACCCTATAAAGTATATATATTCTTGATCAGCATCAATAGCTGAGTCGATATAGCCCTGTCTGGCCGTCCGTCTTGTTTGTCGCCCATTGCTCGGAGGCTATATGAGAGAGCAACCAAATTGTTTTTCCACACTGATGTGATATCTCACTCCTAGCAAAGTGTTTCAAAATTTCGCCCCGTTCACTCCCGCCCTTACAAAGGGCGCACATCTGTGGCGTCCACAATTTTGAAGATAACCGAAAACGAAAAATGCAGAATCATAGAGAAAGACCATATCTATCTGGGGCCCAAATCTAAATCGGATCGGATCATTAATATGGCTACTATAAAGAAACCATATCGGAAAACATCGTTTCCTCTCGCTTGCACACAACAACGAGTCGATTTGGTTTTCGTACAAATGAACGCCTGGATCTCAGAGACTATAAGAGCTATCGCAACCAAATTTTCTGTATAGACTCCTGTCATACCGAACCAAGACAAGTGTTTTTCAAAATTTCGCCACGCCGCCTCCCGCCCCCACAAAAGACCACAATTTTTTGAAGAAAAAAAAAAAAAATGCAGTATCGTAGAGAATGATCATATCACCAGATCGTCAAATATGGTTTATATCGGAGCATTATTGTAGCCATAATGATGAAATGAATTTTCAGCAGCTAGCTGCCAACCCTCTGCCGTGCAGTGTTGTTTTGAGAAGTGATGTAGATGACAGATGAAGAAAAAATGTAAAATGTAAAAACTGATAGAACATTTTAAAATTCCACATAAATCACATGTGTACTGACTGAGTACGGGTATAAAAGTAGAGTCGCGTTCAAAGCGACTCCGTACGTTCTTTCTCGTTTCTCCAAGACTTTACACATTCGGTCTGATCCCATTCAGTTTGATCCATCCATTTTTGATTTTTATACCCGTACTCGAAGAGTAATAGGGTATATTGTATTTGTGCTAAAAGTGGATGTGTGTAACACACAGAAGGAGGCGTTTCCGACCCCATAAAGTATATATATTCTTGATCAGCATCAATAGCCGAGTCGATATAGCCATGTCTGTCCGTCCGTCTGTCCGTCTGTCCGTCCGTCTTGTTTTCACTCATTGCTCGAAGGCTATTAGAGCTAGACCAATCAAATTTTTTCCAGACTGATGTGATATCTCACTCCTAGAAAAGTGTTTCAAAATTTAGCCCCGCCCACTTCCGCCCCCACAAAGGGCGCACATCTGTGGCGTCCACAATTTTGAAGATAGCAGAAAACGAAAATGCAGAATCATAGAGACAGCCCATATCTATCAGGGGCCCAAATCTGAATCGGATCGGATCATTAATATAGCCACAATAGACAAAAACATACGCAAAAACTTCGCTCCATCCCTTTCGCACTCACACAAAATCGAGTAATTTTTGTTTTCGTAAATATGAACGCCTGGATCTCAGAGACTATAAGAGCTAGAGCAACCAAACTTTTTCCAAGACTCCTGTGATACCAAACCTGAACAAGTGTATTTCAAAATTTCGCCACGCCCCCTTCCGCCCCCAAAAGACGAAAATCCACAATTTTGAAGATAGAAAAAAAAATAAAAATGCAGTTTTGTAGAGAATGACCATATCTACCAGATTCCCGAATTTGGTTCAGATCGGATCATTATTGTAGCCACAATGATCAAATGAATTTTCAGAAGCATTTCCCCCCACTACTGCAACATAAGTCATTTATTGGGGTTGATTGTGGCTTCAGATTCTCTCACACACACACTCACGCTCAAACATGCTGCCTCGTGCAGTGTACGTGTGTTGTTGTGAGAACTGATGTAGATGATGTAGATGTAGATGTCGATGACAGATGTAGCAAAAAATGTAAAATGTAAAAAATGATAAAACATTTTAAAATTCCACATAAATCACATGTGTACTGACTGAGTACGGGTATAAAAGTAGAGTCGCGTTCGAAGCGACTCCGTACGTTCTTTCTCGTTAGTCTCTTCGGGTGTGGAGCATTATCAATAACCCGACGAATGGTTGTCAAACTTGCTTTAACGCTACATTTTTCCTTATATTGGTCAAAGTCGTGCGGGTGGAAGTTTCTCTTAGTATAAGTCGCTTTTCCGCGCTAGTAAGCACACTGTGGGTGCGGCTCTTCATGTTTTTAGCATAATTAGCCTCATTTTTAATTAAATTTTCTATGACGTGGCGGCTCCTGTCGATTATTTTGCTATTTTGGCAATAGATAGGCCAGAATCCTTGTAAGCTTGGGTTTTCCTTTCTCCGACTCAGATAATGAAGTGCCGCGCCCCATTTTAATTTTTTAATTTAATACACACTTCAAATTAAGCAAAATGTTTAATGTTTAAAATGTTTAAGTAAACCAAAATTTGTGTGCACGTGCCAAGGATACCGACCAAATAAAATGCATGTGTCCTATTCAAATTTAATGGAATTTTTGCGAATGCTCACATGAAGTGCAAACAACTTTATAATGGTTCTATTCCGTAACTTGGAATATGCCAGAAAAGAGCGAAGAATGATTGCACAAAGATAATATGCAAAAATACCGTTATTTTACCATTTCGTTTTCGAGTTATGAGCAGTTGTAAAGAAAGCATGCAGGGTGTCCTATTCAGAGTGGCGAGCAGTGCACATGCTCACAGCTCTAAGCCGATGTATGAATATGTTTTATTATTAGAATATTCAGGTTAGTAGCATTTACTTTCAACATTTCAATCGTTCGTTCTCTTTTGTAGTGACCAGACGAATTTTTTTCTTGCGCTCCGCTTCTTTCTTTTATTTTTGACAAACAACGGGTGTTTTGTTTTAATAAATTTACTAAATTCCTTTTTAACTGATTTGTTATCCAGATCCCAGGGTGCATGCCTTTTCATTGTGTAAAAAACACAACGTATTTAATAAATTTGTGCGTCGGTTAATTTTGTTTGTGTTGTTGCTTTTCAGTAACGTAAATACATTTAGCTGCTCTATTGTTTTAGCTTTTTCTATCACTCTCATTATCGACCGGATGGTCAATAAAAGGTACCGCACCTGTGGTGCAAAACCACTGGTGGGTGTCCCACCAAAGCGGTTTCTCTCGTCTTGCCCTGACCTCAAATCTAATGATGTAACAGCTTTTATCAAAAGCAAAATAAAAGCCGATAGCCTTAAGGTAGCCTTCTCTTATGCCAGGGAGATAGTTTCTTTTTAAAATAAGCGTCTCCCCATCTCATTTTAAGCACCATTTGTTCTGCCAGTTTTTTGGTCGGAGCACTTGGTTGTGAAGGAGTACAAGGCTAAGAAGAAAGAAAAAGGCCCCCAAAACTCTCCCCTGTAGTCAGACCAGTGCTTCATGCTCATCTTCCCGCTCTACTTCTACCCATCGAAAAAACTAGTTTCCTCTCTTTTAGTTTTTTACTAGAATGCTAGAGGCTTACGAAGTAAGCTCAGCACTCTTTATCTGGAGAGTTTCACATGTTTTTCCCATATTATTGTGTTTACTGAAACCTGGTTAAAGTCGGACATCCTTAGTTCCGAAGTTTTGGCAGATCAGTACACAATATTTAGAAATGACCGTTCGTCTCCACGTTGAGGAGGGGTCCCCATTGCAGTGGATTCTAACTTCACGTCGGAACATTTTATATTCCAGGTTCAACAAGACCTGGACCCCTTGGCTCACCAAAGAGCTATCCAGTCTATAAAACTGAAAACAAAGATTTTTATAAAAATTTAAAATAGTTGGCTCTTCTTCTTCTCTCTCTCGCTATGTAATTGCTCGGTCAAACTGCACCATTCTAAACGCTTATTGCTATAAAAAATACCTATCTCGATGCAGGATATACTTTTCTCAGGACCCTAAACAGTTTTACTTCTTCGTAAACAGTAAGCGTAAAACGGCCGCACATCCATCCTCGCTATCATTTCCTAATTCGTCGGGAAACAATGATCAATGGTCCTGCCGGAGTACCCGGCTGTGTACTCAGGTACTCTGCCGGCGCTCTGTGTGGACCCCTGCTTAAACTATTCAACTTATCCATTAGCTCTTCATGTTTCCCCCCGATCTGAAAGGAATCGTTTATTATTACTCTCCATTAGAAAGGTAGTAAGTATATCGAATATATCCGCTATTCCTAAAATGTTTTAGAAAATTTTAACCCAGCACTTGCAACATTACTGCAAATCACTTATATCTCCAACTCAGCATGGACTTATAAGGCGACGATCAACAACTACAAATTTATTAGAGTTTACCTCTTTTTTTATAATAAAAGCTTCCAAGGTAACATGCAGACGGATGTTAATTACACCGATTTCAGTAAAGCATTCGACTCTGTAAACCATTCCCTTCTAGCACAAAAACTTGACCTTTTAGGGTTTTTGCCCAATCTTTTGAAATGGATTTCCAGCTACCTTTGCTCTAGGTCTCAAAGAGTCCTCTTTACTTCTCGAGTACCACAGGGCAGCCATCTTGGCCCCCTACTTTTCACACTCTTCATTAATTACCTGCCTTCACTACTAACAAACTCTCGAGTACTCATGTATGCGGATGACGTTAAACTCTGTGTCAGTATAAGGATTTCACTCTCGCTTGCAATCAGATCTCAATAACTTTCAGTCAAGGTGTTGTGCAAATATATTTACACCTGAATGCCTCGAAATGTAAAGTAATTACATTTCATCGCTCCACCAGGGGTGGCTCCTTACACCCTCTGCGGTGGTTCTCTTGCGAGAATTACATTGGTTGATGATCTTGGTGTTAACTAGACCCCAAGTAAAAATTTTCTGAACAGATTTCTTCCATGGTAAATAAAACCATGGGAGTGCTTGCTTATATAACGAAGACTCTCTATATTTCGCTGGTTCGTCCGATGTTAGAGTACGGCTCTTGTGTATGGTGCCCTCAGTACAAATTACACCAAGACCGTATAGAATCAGTCCAGAAAAACTGGGATGAAGGTGTGACTGCTTTCTTACTTTCGTAGATTGCTCTTAATAGACCTTCCATCCTTTCTTAATCGTAGAAAAAAGCTTGGTGTGATTTTCATGCACAACTTGATCAGGGGGTGACATCGACAGCCCTGACTTTTTGAACCGCATAAACTTCACGATTCCTATTCGATCCTCTAGAAATTGTATTCCTTTGTACCTTCCACTGTGTAGATCGAATTATTCCTTGCATGAACCGTTTCGGGTCTTATGCTCGGATTATAATTCGTTTGACCATATTATATCTACCACTAATTCACTTCCTCTACTTAAATCACTAATACTAACATATCTTTCCCGTAATTATAAATATTCTTTTGTATCTTTGCATGTTTAGGGTTCCTCGAATATTAGTCTAACACCTATTTTTCCTGCATGTTCGCGATCGGTTCGGTACTCGCGTCGCGTGTCATGCGGCAGCGCCCTCGGTCGGTTGGGCGAGAGGAGGGGCTGCGTATCTGCCGGGATCCGCGCGTAACAGGCTTCGGCTTGGTGTTGCATAGGCCACTTGATGGTGCAGTCATTGCACATCAACGTGCTAAAGTATATAATTTCGTGGGGGGTGGCTTCGACGGTAGGTGCCTTTACCCTATATATATTAAAAAAAACGAGAGGAAACGTTATGAGTCGTAGTGATCGCGACTCTACTTTTATTTTCGTACTCTGTCAGTATATATGTATGTGAGATTATGAGTTATATGGAATTTATAAATATTTTATCTGTTTAAATTTGTCTGCATCTATCATCCAATTCTCCATCTAGCATAAACATTCTACATCTCCTCCGCTAGAGGGCGTGCGCACACTTAACGAGGCAGAGTTCGCGAGCGAGAAAAGAGAATGAGTAACTATTTCAGTGATAAAATGGGGTAGGGAAACAACTGCAAATTAATTTCTTCATTTTGTCTATAATAATAATCCACCCTGCTCCAAATTCAACAATCTGGTAGATACGGTATATTGGTATATTTTGCATCTAAAAAATGATGAATGCCACAGATTTTTGCGGATAGAGGCGCGGCGGAAATTTGGTAATACACTTGTGTTCGAGTGATATCATAGGTGTTTGGATTAAAAGCTTGGTTGCTCTAACTTATATAGTCTCTGAGATGTAGACGCTCAACAAGACGGACGGACAGACAGACATGGCTATATCGACTCCGCTATTATGTTGATCAAGAATATATATACGAAAAATGCAGTATCGTAGAGAATGATCATATCTACCAGATTGCCGTCCTAATTGGGACCCTTTTAGACAGCTCCCCTCTTATGATAGTAGACAGCGGCTTTTAAATATCCGCTCTCTCGAAAGCCGTAGGATCTGTCTCGGAGTTCGTTTTCTTCATCAACTTCTCGCTGGTGAGGTTGATTCCATTGCTTCCAGTAGCCTTATTAACATCTCAGTCCCTTTCCGCCCGACTACGCATTGTTTTCCACTTCATCTTCAACTCTGTCTTCCTAATTACTCTGACCATGAATCTTTACGGAGCCTTGCCGTAACTACAACACCTTTCTCCATGTTTTCTTTCGATACTAGTTCTGTTAAGGAAAAATCGAAGGTTGTGAACATCTTGAAATGTTGTTATCTTGTTTTAAAGGCTATAGGCTGTTGCCTGACTACTACCTGGCTGTGAGCAGGACCATAGCGGCAACTTCAGCCAATAAACTAGTCCCATCGGGTCAGGACTATAAACCTAGTCTGGTGATACCTTTTTCGTCATTAGATTACTGTATAAGTCATAAGTTGAACTCTAAACAATAAACTATACTTGGCTTCGATCGATAACTCGAGTGTCATTCCACCAATTACTGAAAGTTTGGTATTTTATATTTTCATGAGAACAGCACCAGTTATGTTTTTTGGGGTTTGACTCCCAAACCGTTCTGGCGTGCCAGCTAGAGGTCGTTCGCAGTCCATATACCAGAATGTCACTGATTGTGTGTAGGAACTTATCCATTACCAGTATGACTAGTCTTCCGCATAGGCCGCGACCTTAAGGTCGCTTCTCCCCAACTGAAGAAGAAGGTCGTTGAGGCCCAGGTCCCACAGGAGAGGGGACTTAACTCCTCCCTGCGGAGTGCCTCGTGTGAGCGTCTTTCTTGACGAAAAGGAGCCTAGATAGGCGCCAATCGTTCAGCTCTTGAGGACGCTGTCCATCTGGCCATCTGGTTACCGTCGGGTGTTATTGATTCGATATAAATCAATCAGTCCTTTGTGGAGATGTGGTTTATCTTGAGGCCTTGGGCCTCTCCTTATTCCATTTGATGCTGTGCACTATCCTGTAGTGGCCCGAAAAGGAACACTCTTTGGATACGTGCCAAACATCAATGGTGAGGTAGTAGCTATTCGAGGTAAGTATAGATTTAAGCCTCTGCACGGTTCCTTTTGCGCAAGGTAGTTTAGTTTCCCCGGTTGCGCACAGCAAGATTCGTGGACAGAATATACTCGAACAGCGACTATTCTCTAGAATTCGTGACCGTGCCTTCCCAGAGGGAATGATGGGCATTCGCGTTGCAGCTCAAGACAATGTCGAGTCCCTCTTTCCGCGCCTAGCGGATTAAGGCCCTGACATTCTCCGAGGATGGGTCATCTTCTTCATACGTCAGGTTTGCCGGGGCCAGGTGTAGATTTTTCCCGTCCTTCCTCTGACATAGTGCCACCGTTAGGTCCGAAGTGCTGTAACTGCAAGAGTGCTGTACCTATGAAAAAACAGAACAAAAAACTCATTTCTTACCACGATACAGGTTCTTAGCTTTCCCACGGGGTGAGAGGTGAGACGGCGGAATCCGCGACCTTTCAGTCCACTTCCATTACCGATCCAGGGTTCTTGGATGAGGGCCACGTCTGCCGCCCTTTCGTCCATAAACCGCAGCATGTCCGCCGATGGTACACTTGAGTGATGCAGAATAATCTGCACAACCTTCATGATAATCAGCGGGCCTGTCGTGTCGCGGTACTTCTACCACTACGGTGCCCATACATATGTCCTTGCAGTCCGTTACAAAGAGTTTGGCAAAACCGTTCCCCTTGTCTCGCGTTATCGCCCTTGTAATGGTCCAGTCCCATGTCTCCAGGATTCGATTCTGTGCCTTGCATAAAAATGGAAAATGCAGTATCGTAGAAAATGACCATATCTACCATAACTATCTGGTTATGTTAGGTTAGGTTAAGACGGTAGCGGAGAGAGAGACCTCCGCCCCCGCTCATTTGGTCCAGTTAATGGACCATTGTGGTGCCTCATAGGCGCGAGCCCCTTCTCCTGGCCTCAACCGTGGTGAGCAACTTAGTGCCAAGCTAAGGGCAGTCCCATCCGGTGGCCTGGACGTATTTAGACAGAGTCCCCGGTTTGGTTTCGGAAAGGTCCGAAATGTTGGAAAGGGGTCCTGAGGAATCGTAGTCTTCGGTTTCCAAGGGCCGGGCAGAGACAGAAGAAGTGGTGAACCGACTCCTCCTCGTCCCTACAACTTCTCCAGAAGTCGTTGTGAGGGATCGACAGCCGTGCAGCGAGTGTGCCGATCTGCCAGTGCCCCGTGATCGGCTCGGGCTCGAGTGACGGCGGAGCAATATGCTCTGCTGAGTCTATATAGCTCTTCCGAGCGTTTTTGAACGATTTGGCCAGACCGCTCTTGAAGTTTTTACATGTGATGGCGAGCTGCTATCGCCAGTTGGCAATTGTTTCTAACTTTGAGAGATCAGTGTAAAAGTGGATCGGGTTTTCAGGTCCAGGTTCGCCCCTCTCCCAGTCCTGCCTGAGCGGGATGGATACTTGGAAAGGCGTCGAGAGGTAGTCGCTTGGGAAGCAGTCGTCTGTCCTCTCTGGAAGTTGCGGGAGTTTTGTGAGGATTCTCGAGTGGCCGACCACGGAGGTATCCACAGCTTGGATTTTTTTCATTCTGAGGGCGGAGAGCGTTGCAACCTTTTTCCCCATAAGTTCTACAGGTAGAAGGTACAGCATGGTATCGAGGGCTTCACTTGGGGTAGTGCGTATTCCGCCCGTTATGCATAGCTCTGTCATGCGTTGGACTCTTGTGAGTTTATTAAGACAAGTCTTGTCCAGGGCTGGCCACCAGACCACTACTCCGTACATCAGGATTGGTCGTATGATGGCGGTGTATAGCCATCGGACTATAAACGGGGTCATGCCCCATTTTAGACCGATGGTTTACCGGCAAGTGTAGAGGGGCTACTATGGCCTTCTTCACCCTGTCCTCCATGGCCAAGTTCCAATCGAGCTTACTGTCGTGGATAAGACCAAGGCACTTGGCTTGGTTGGTGAAACCAGCGGTTCTCCACATAGTTTCGGTGGGGTAAGTGTCGGAATCTTGTACTTCCTGGTAAATAGTACAAATTCCGTCTTGGGCGGGGGTCCACCGTTCTCGGCAAGTTCCTCCAGAAAGCGGTCCTGGAGCTCTGCCTCCACCAGATGCCACTTGTCGCGAGGGACATTAGCATCCTTGGCTCCCTGTCTAGGACGCCAATAAGGGGTTTGCCCTCGCCACCTCCGCAAAAGACCTGTTGGTCAGGTGCGTTTTCGCCCGCTCGGCTTGCTGGGCTTGGCCTGGCTGGGTGGCGTGGTCTTCCGCCGAGCGTTGCCGCTTGTTCGGGGCCTTAGCTGCTCCCTTTCCGGTTTTGGCTGGTTGGAAGTCTGGGATGATTGAGCTGGCCCAAAGCCTCTGCTCCATCTCCTTCGCCGATGCCATATACTCCGGATCCTCGTTAGCCAATATGAAGGCAGCACGCCTCCTGTCCTGGTAGGACGGCTTACCTCCTTGGCCTGCAGACCCGCCGCCTGCCAAGAATGACGGGGTTTAACCGGTCGCGTGGCGCTTACCAGCCGCGATGACGCTCTGCTTGGCAGCCACCTCGTTGACCGGTTCTCCTTCCCGTCTTCTTTGGACCTGGTTTCCCAGGCGTTGATGTAGAGGGTTTGGCTTGCCCCTTCGGTACTTCAGGAGGAGTACCGAGCTCCTTTGCGGTGTTTCTTCAGATATTTGAATGATTTGTCATGTTGGTCCCACGAGTAGGTGGGAAGGGGTAAGTCCCGGGTGCCCAGGGAAGACTGATTTAAACTGGTGGGGGTCGGCAGGTATCCAGAGTTCGCATACTAACGACCCAGCACCCCCTTGGCCATGCATCCATCAGCGCATGCTGTTCCACCTAGGATTGGGATAATTACACTGAGAGTTTTATTCTCTCCGCCCGACTACCATTAGCCAGCATCCGTGGCAGAGACTTGACCGTGCCAGGACCTATTACAAGCCGCCCTCACGAGGAGAGTATAGTCGCACTTTCACTGGCGTGTACAGTTACGGCAGGTGACGGTCCTCTCGTGGTCCCTCTGTGTCATAGAACCGAGGCATGGCAGCATCGGGTTGGGGCAAGTCCCAGCCCCAGGCAACCGTGCCCCCGCCCGAAATGTTCAGTGATAGCGAGTCAGCCCGTCATCCGTGATTCCCCCTGGATCACCCGAGTGGCTGACGGCAAACTATCTGGCTTACTAGATCTATATAATAACCGAAATGATGAAATTATACTTCAGAAGCTAGCCCCCAACCCTGATAGCCTATCCTGCATGATAGTCATGCAGGAACATATAATCAATTCTAAGCTGAACAGTCATGCGGATTATTCTTTGTATGTAATGCCAATAAAATACTTATTTTCGGCTTCTTGGGCCTCTGATAGATAGGGGCTTTCTCTATGATTCTGCATTTTTATTTTTCTGCTATCTTCAAAATTGTGGACGCCACAGATGTGCGCTTTCCGTGGTGGGCGGAAGAGGGCGGGGCGAAATTTTAAAACAAATTTCTAGGAGTGAGATACCACATCAGTCTGGAAAAACGAAAAAGAATGTACGGAGTCGCTGTGAACGCGACTCTACTTTTATACCCGTACTCAGTCAGTACAAATGTAATATATGTGGAATTTTTAAATGTTTTATCAGTTTTTACATTTTACATTTTTACATTTTGTACATTTTTTTGCTACATCTGTCATCTACATCTACATCACTTCTCACAAAACAACACGTACACTGCACGAGGCAGAACGTGTGAGCAGTGTGTGAGCGATAGAGAGAATCTGTAGCGACAATCATCTCCATAAATGATTTACGCTGCGTGGGGAAGGGGGAAAATTCATTTCATCATTGTGGATATAAAAATGATCCGATCTGGACCAGATTCGGGAATCTGGTAGATATGATCATTCTCTACGATACTGCATTTTTCGTTTTTCTCTATCTTCAAAATTGTGGACTTTCGTCTTTTTTGCGGCGAAAGGGGGTGGGGCGACATTTTGAAATACACTTGTCCAGGTTTGGTATTACAGGAGTGGAGACAGAAAGTTTGATTGCTCTAGCTCTTATAGTCTCTGAGATCCAGGCGTTCATTTGTACGAAAAACCAAAACGACTCGTTTTTGTGTGGGTGCGAAAGAGAGGGAATGATGTTTCTCGAAATGGTTTTCTATTTCTCTCTCTACTAATGATCCAATCCGATTCAGATTTGGGCACCTGTTAGATATTGTCTTTCTCTATGATTTTGCATTTTTCGTTTTCTGCTATCTTGAAAATTGTGGACGCCACAGATGTCCGCTCTTTTTGGGGGCGGAAGTGGGCTAGGAAAAATTTTGAAACACTTTTCTATGAGTGAGATATCACATCAGTCTGGAAATAAAATTTGGTTTCGCTAGCTTTTTTAGCCTTCGAGGAATGGGCGACAAACAAGACGGACGGACGGACAGACAGACGGACGGACAGACAGGGCTATATCGACTCGGCTATTGATTCTGATCAAGAATATATATACTTTATAGGGTCGGAAATTATTCCTTCTCTATGTTACACACATCCACTTTTACCACAAATACAATATACCCTTTTACTCTTCGAGTACGGGTATAAAAAAAAATTTGATGTGTGTGGTCAGTGACTGAACCAAGACGAACTATATTCAGTCTAAACGGCTTGATTACGCCATAGTCGTCCTATAGTCGTTACAATACTTTATGTGGTCGAATACGTTTCCTTCTGAGTGTTAGCCACATCCACCAATTATCGGGCATAAGAAAAATAATAAATAAGAAAAATATAAAGGTGTTCTAAATTCCGTTTGAAATGATCTCTCTTGGTGTTATTTAAACCAATTTAATATATGTAGGTACTGTAGTAGTACAGGTATGTAGAAATATGTAGTAACGGATATATTTCGAAAACTTCTCTTATTTTGGTATCAGTATAATAAAGTGGATCAATATGGGTATACTTACACAATTGTTGGGAAAACCCTCCACCACCTATTATGACGCTTTCTGAAAATTTCAATTTTAGTTGCGACGAAAGGTATAGGGGTACTCATATTGTAAACGGAGTAACTGCAGTTTGTTTCACTATAAAGAAAACAACAACAAAAGTGATATAGAATGATATAGAATAATGCAATTACAAGTAAGAGGGTTTAATTGATTGATAGAACTAAATATAAAATTCGAAGTTTTATTTTACATCAGAATCAAACAGAGATAATAGATACTATAAATACATATATTGATGGTAATCGTTAAAAAAAAAACGAGAAGGGACGTTTTGTGTCGCTGTTAACGCGACACTACTTTTATACCCGTACTCAGTCAGTACACATGTGATTTACATACATGTGTGGAATTTTAATTTTATATTTATATATTTTATTTTTATATTTTTTTTCCTGCATCTGTCATCCACATCACTTGTTGGCTATCTGCTGGAAATTCATTTCATCATTGTGGCTACAAGAATGATTTGATCTGAACCTTATTCGGCAATCTGGTAGATATGATCATTCTCTACGATACTGCATTTTTTTATACCCGTACTCGAAGAGTAATAGGGTATATTGTATTTGTGGTAAAAGTGGATGTGTGTAACATAGAGAAGGAGTAATTTCCGACCCATATAAAGTATATATATTCTTGATCAGCATCAATAGCCGAGTCGATATAGCCTTGTCTGTCCGTCCGTCTGTCCGTCTGTCCGTCTTGTTCGTCGCCCCTTGCTCGAAGGCTAAAAGAGATAGAGCAACCAAATTTTTTTCCTAACTGATGTGTTCTCTCACTCCTAGAAAAAGTTTAAAAATTCCGCCACGCTCACTTGCGCCCCACAAAAGGGGCGCACATCTGTAACGTCCACAATTTTGAAGATAGCAGAGAAGGAAAAATGCAGAATCATAGAGAAAGACCATATCTATCAGGGGCCCAAATCTTAATCGGATCGGATCATTAATATAGCCACAATAGACAAAAACATACGCAAAAACTTCGCTCCATCCCTTTCGCACTCACACAAAATCGAGTAATTTTGGTTTTACGTATAAATGAGCGCCTCGTTCTCAGAGACTATAAGAGCTAGAACAACCAAATTTTTGCCTAGACTCCTGTGATATCGCTTCAGTGCAAGTTTATTTCAAAATTTTGCCACGCCCACTCCCGCCCCCAAAATACGAAAATCCACAATTTTGAAGATAGAAAAAAAATAAAAATGCAAAAAAAATATAAAATATTGTAGCCACAATGATCAAATGAATTTTCAGCAGCAATCCCCCCACCTCCTCTTGCGGCGTAAGTCATTTATTGGGGTTGATTGTTGCTGCAGCTTCTCTCACACGCACACTCACGCTCAAACATGCTGCCTCGTGCAGTGTACGTGTGTTGTTGTGAGAAGTGATGTAGATGAAGTAGATGTAGATGACTGATGTAGCAAAAAAATTTAAAATTTAAAAACTGATAAAACATTTGAAAATTCCACATAAATCACATGTGTGCTGACTGAGTACGGGTATAAAAGTAGAGTCGCGGCAACAGCGACTCCGTACGTTCTTCCTCGTTCGTATATATATTCTTGATCAACATAATAGCGGAGTCGATATAGCCATGTCTATCTGTCCGTCCGTCTTGTTGAGCGTCTACATCTCAGAGACTATATAAGTTAGAGCAACCAAGCTTTTAATCCAAACACCTATGATATCACTCGAACACAAGTGTATTACCAAATTTCCGCCGCGCCTCTATCCGCAAAAATCTGTGGCACTCATCATTTTTTAGATGCAAAAAAAAAACCAAAAACTCAGATTTATGAAGATATACCGTATCTACCAGATTGTTGAATTTGGAGCAGGGTGGATTATTATTATAGACAAAATGAAGAAATTAATTTGCAGTTGTTTCCCTACCCCATTTTATCACTGAAATAGTTACTCATTCTCTTTCTCGCTCGCGAACTCTGCCTCGTTAAGTGTGCGCACGCCCTCTAGCGGAGGAGATGTAGAATGTTTATGCTAGATGGAGAATTGGATGATAGATGCAGACAAATTTAAACAGATAAAATATTTATAAATTCCATATAACTCATAATCTCACATACATATATACTGACAGAGTACGAAAATAAAAGTAGAGTCGCGATCACTACGACTCATAACGTTTCCTCTCGTTTTTTTAATATATATAGGGTAAAAGGCACCTACCGTCGAAGCCACCCCCACGAAATTATATACTTTAGCACGTTGATGTGCAATGACTGCACCATCAAATTGGCCTATGCAACACCAAGCCGAAGCCTGTTACGCGCGGATCCCTGGCAGATACGCAGCGCTCCTCTCGCCCAACCGACCGAGGGGCGCTGCCGCATGACACGCGACGCGAGTACCGAACCGATCGCGAACATGCAGGAAAAATAGGTGTTAGACTAATATTCGAGGAACCCTAAACATGCAAAGATACAAAAGAATATTTATAATTACGGGAAAGATATGTTAGTATTAGTGATTTAAGTAGAGGAAGTGAATTAGTGGTAGATATAATATGGTCAAACGAATTATAATCCGAGCATAAGACCCGAAACGGTTCATGCAAGGAATAATTCGATCTACACAGTGGAAGGTACAAAGGAATACAATTTCTAGAGGATCGAATAGGAATCGTGAAGTTTATGCGGCTCAAAAGTCAGGGCTGTCGATGTCACCCCTGATCAAGTTGTGCATGAAAATCACACCAAGCTTTTTCTACGATTAAGAAAGGATGGAAGGTCTATTAAGAGCAATCTACGAAAGTAAGAAGGCAGTCACACCTTCATCCCAGTTTTTCTGGACTGATTCTATACGGTCTTGGTGTAATTTGTACTGAGGGCACCATACACAAGAGCCGTACTCTAACATCGGACGAACCAGCGAAATATAGAGGGTCTTCGTTATATAAGCAAGCACTCCCATGGTTTTATTTACCATGGAAGAAATCTGTTCAGAAAATTTTTACTTGGGGTCTAGTTAACACCAAGATCATCAACCAATGTAATTCTCGCAAGAGAACCACCGCAGAGGGTGTAAGGAGCCACCCCCTGGTGGAGCGATGAAATGTAATTACTTTACATTTCGAGGCATTCAGGTGTAACATATTTGCACAACACCTTGACTGAAAGTTATTGAGATCTGATTGCAAGCGAGAGTGAAATCCTTATACTGGACACAGAGTTTAACGTCATCCGCATACATGAGTACTCGAGAGTTTGTTAGTAGTGAAGGCAGGTAATTAATGAAGAGTGTGAAAAGTAGGGGCCAAGATGGCTGCCCTGTGGTACTCGAGAAGTAAAGAGGACTCTTTGAGACCTAGAGCAAAGGTAGCTGGAAATCCATTTCAAAAGATTGGGCAAAAACCCTAAAAAGGTCAAGTTTTTGTGCTAGAAGGGAATGGTTTACAGAGTCGAATGCTTTACTGAAATCGGTGTAATTAACATCCGTCTGCATGTTACCTTGGAAGCTTTTTATTATAAAAGAGGTAAACTCTAATAAATTTGTAGTTGTTGATCGTCGCCTTATAAGTCCATGCTGAGTTGGAGATATAAGTGATTTGCAGTAATGTTGCAAGTGCTGGGTTAAAATTTTCTAAAAACATTTTAGGAATAGCGGATATATTATATTCTATAAATCATGTCAGATTTACTACCTTTCTAATGGAGAGTAATAATAAACGATTCCTTTCAGATCGGGGAAACATGAAGAGCAAATGGATAAGTTGAATAGTTTAAGCAGGGGTCCACACAGAGCGCCGGCAGAGTACCTGAGTACACAGCCGGGTACTCCGGCAGGACCATTGATCATTGTTTCCCGACGAATTAGGAAATGATAGCGAGGATGGATGTGCGGCCGTTTTACGCTTACTGTTTACGAAGAAGTAAAACTGTTTAGGGTCCTGAGAAAAGTATATCCTGCATCGAGATAGGTATTTTTTATAGCAATAAGCGTTTAGAATGGTGCAGTTTGACCGAGCAATTACATAGCGAGAGAGAGAAGAAGAAGAGCCAACTATTTTAAATTTTTTATAAAATCTTTGTTTTCAGTTTTATAGACTGGATAGCTCTTTGGTGAGCCAAGGGGTCCAGGTCTTGTTGAACCTGGAATATAAAATGTTCCGACGTGAAGTTAGAATCCACTGCAATGGGGACCCCTCCTCAACGTGGAGACGAACGGTCATTTCTAAATATTGTGTACTGATCTGCCAAAACTTCGGAACTAAGGATGTCCGACTTTAACCAGGTTTCAGTAAACACAATAATATGGGAAAAACAAAACTCTCCAGAAAAGAGCCTCTAGCATTCTAGTAAAAACTAGTTTTTTCGATGGGTAGAAGTAGAGCGGGAAGATGAGCATGAAGCACTGGTCTGATTACAGGGGAGAGTTTTGGGGGCCTTTTCTTCTTCTTAGCCTTGTACTCCTTCACAACCAAGTGCTCCGACCAAAAACTGGCAGAACAAATGGTGCTTAAATGAGATGGGGAGACGCTTATTTTAAAAGAACCTATCTCCCTGGCATAAGAGAAGGCTACCTTAAGGCTATCGGCTTTTATTTTGCTTTTGATAAAAAAAGCAGTTACATCATTAGATTTGAGGTCAGGGGCAAGACGAGAGAAACCGCTTTGGTGGGACACCCACCAGTGGTTTTGGCACCACAGGTGCGGTACCTTTATCGACCATCCGGTCGATAATGAGAGTGATAGAAAAAAGCTAAAACAATAGAGCAGCTAAATGTATTTACGTTACTGAAAGCAACAACACAAACAAAATTAACCGACGCACAAATTTATTAAATACGTTGTGTTTTTACACAATGAAAAGGCATGCACCCTGGGATCTGGATAACAAATCAGTTAAAAGGAATTTAGTAAATTTATTAAAACAAAACACCCGTTGTTTGTCAAAAATAAAAGAAAGAAGCGGAGCGCAAAAAAAAAATTCGTCTGGTCACTACAAAAAGAGAACGAACGATTGAAATGTTGAAAGTAAATGCTACTAACCTGAATATTCTAATAATAAAACATATTCATACATCGGCTTAGGAGCTGTGAGCATGTGCACTGCTCGCCACTTGAATAGGACACCCTGCATGCTTTCTTTACAACTGCTCATAACTCGAAAACGAAATGGTAAAATAACGGTATTTTTGCATATTATCTTTGTGCAATCATTCTTCGCTCTTTCTGGCATATTCCAAGTTACGGAATAGAACCATTATAAAGTTGTTTGCACTTCATGTGAGCATTCGCAAAAATTCCATTAAATTTGAATAGGACACATGCATTTTATTTGGTCGGTATCCTTGGCACGTACACACAAATTTTGGTTTACTTAAACATTTTAAACATTAAACATTTTGCTTAATTTGAAGTGTGTATTAAATTAAAAATTAAAATGGGGCGTGGCACTTCATTATCTGAGTCGGAGAAAGGAAAAACCCAAGCTTACAAGGATTCTGGCCTATCTATTGCCAAAATAGCAAAATAATCGACAGGAGCCGCCACGTCATAGAAAATTTAATTAAAAATTAGGCTAATTATGCTAAAAACATGAAGAGCCGCACCCACAGTGTGCTTACTAGCGCGGAAAAGCGACTTATACTAAGAGAAACTTCCAATTCGCACGACTTTGACCAATATAAGGGAAAAATGTAGCGTTAAAGCAAGTTTGACAACCATTCGTCGGGTTATTGATAATGCTCCACACCCGAAGAGACTAAAAATTAAAAATGGATGGATCAAAATGGATGGGATCAGACCGAATGTGTAAAGTCTTGGAGAAACGAGAAAGAACGTACGGAGTCGCTTTGAACGCGACTCTACTTTTATACCCGTACTCAGTCAGTACACATGTGATTTATGTGGAATTTTAAAATGTTCTATCAGTTTTTACATTTTACATTTTTTTCTTCATCTGTCATCTACATCACTTCTCAAAACAACACTGCACGGCAGAGGGTTGGCAGCTAGCTGCTGAAAATTCATTTCATCGTTATGGCAACAATAATGCTCCGATATAAACCATATTTGACGATCTGGTGATATGATCATTCTCTACGATACTGCATTTTTCTTTTTTTTCTTTCTTCAAAATTGTGGTCTTTTGTGGGGGCGGGAGGCGGCGTGGCGAAATTTTGAAAAACACTTGTCTTGGTTCGGTATGACAGGAGTCTATACAGAAAATTTGGTTGCGATAGCTCTTATAGTCTCTGAGATCCAGGCGTTCATTTGTACGAAAAACCAAATCGACTCGTTTTTGTGTGCAAGCGAGAGGAAACGATGTTTTCCGATATGGTTTCTCTATAGTAGCCATATTAATGATCCGATCCGATTTAGATTTGGGCCCCAGATAGATATGGTCTTTCTCTATGATTCTGCATTTTTCGTTTTCGGTTATCTTCAAAATTGTGGACGCCACAGATGTGCGCCCTTTGTAGGGGGCAGGGAGTGAACGGGGCGAAATTTTGAAACACTTTGCTAGGAGTGAGATATCACATCAGTGTGGAAAAACAATTTGGTTGCTCTCTCATATAGCCTCCGAGCAATGGGCGACAAACAAGACGGACGGCCAGACAGGGCTATATCGACTCAGCTATTGATGCTGATCAAGAATATATATACTTTATAGGGTCGGAAATGATTCTTCTCTATGTTACACATATCCACTTTTACCACAAATACAATATACCTTGTTACTCTTCGAGTACGGGTATAAAACAAAAATAAAAGAAAGATCACCAGACTATTGACTTAAATTAAATTAAATTACTTCAAGATATTCATTAGCTTAGAATTAACCAAGAGATGGAAAAAAGTGTTGTAGTCACTGCAAATGCTTCGGAAAGATTCATGGTCAGAGAAATTAGGAAGACAGAGTTGAAGATGAAGTGGAAAACAATGCGTAGTCGGGCGGAAAGGGACTGAGATGCTAATAAGGCTACTGGGAGCAATGGAATCAACCTCACCAGCGAGAAGTTTAGAAAAGAAAAAGAACACCGGGGGCAGATCCTACGACTTTGGAGAGAGTGGATATTGAGAAGCCGCAGCTTGCTCTCATAAGAGGGTGATGTCAAGAAGGGTTCCAATTATGGCCACGAAGTGCAAAGAGGTGGAATTGTTTTTGACTAACTAAAAATATCCTGATATTTTTGGTAATGAGGAGACCAGACGGAGGAATCATATTCAAGGATAGGCCGGACAAGGGACACATAGAGAAGTTTGGTCATATAAGGATTGGTGAACTCCTTGCACCATCTTTTAATAAAGCCCAGGACCCCTCTAGCTTTATTCGAAATAGCGGATATGTGGCAGTTCAAACACAGATTAGGTGAAAACATAATTCCCAAGTCAGTAACTTTGAAGAGGCGTTGCACGGAACAGTTATTGATAGTGTAGTCATAAAGGTAAGGCTTGATACGATGGAAAGACATGACGTTACATTTAGAAATTTTAAGAGGAAGCAAGTTTATTAAGCACCAATTGTTGAGGGCGTAGAGATCAGATTGTAAAAATAACGGCGACAAAGGGTCGCAATAGGAAAAACAGAACCTCACATCGTCCGCATACATAAGTACTCGGGAGTACTTTAAGATATTGAATATAGAACTACAAAATGCATTAGTTGCGGTTTCCATATCATGAAAGTCGTCGAGAAATGACCAGTCCATCAGAGAAAGCGCTAGGTTTAAGCAGTAAAAATCTGCTTCCTGAAGCAAAAAGATAGACGGAGATTTAATGAGTAGATGGGAACATCAGTTTGGAGTCAACAGAGGGAGAGATATTTGGTAAGTTAAAGTCCCCAAGAACAATAAGACAATCCGAATCCTTAAGTTGATACGAAACAAACTTAACAAGGAAAACATGACGCATATATGTAGAGAATTCAGTGGACGGCGGAATGTAGGAACAGGATATAAAGAGATTACAAGAGGGAAAACAGAGTTTAACTACTATAATTTCAATGTTATTAAGCTCTTCAACCGAATAGAGTTAGGATGCTATGTCTGAACGTAACACCACGATAAATATTAAATTTATCAATGAAGATCTCGGAATTATAAATAGAAGGGTTGAGCCAGGTTTCAGAGAAAGCGATTACATCAGTCTCGAAAGATGAACTGTCAGTATATAATTGGTTGAGCTTACTGCACAAGCCGCGAACATTCTGATAGGTTATCTTTAGAGAAATTAGTTTTTTGGGGCTGAATTTAAGACTGCCGGAGATGGTTTGACATGTATATCAGGGACAAGGATTTTGAAAGAAGATATATTACGTTTAACTTTACAATTAAATTAAGTAACTACCCGACCTGAGGATTCATCAATGTTTAATTTAGAGAAGATAAATCCCTGACCAGATCTTCCGTAGCCGATGCCATAAGTCGGGAAACCAAAATAGATTTTAGTGGAGCGACAGCAGTTAGAATAGATGAAGCGATGATAGGAATATTTGGTAGCAAGGGCGTAGTAGATAATGAGCCAGTGATGACAGTGAATCCCGGATCAGAAACGAGGGCAGCGTCAATAGAAACTGATGGAACGGGAACGGTAGCAGAAAGGGTGGAACGCTCATTGGAATCGCTCACAGCGGTGTCTGCAGCAGTGATGGATGCAGTGAGTGCCGCTGCATTAAATTCCCCTTTCTCCTTCGCGCGTTCTCAGACGAGGATGTTGAAGGTTGGTCCACCTTCATCTTCGTGCCAGCTGCTGCTGACGGTGAAGACGACGGTTTGGAGTCCTCTTCCAGCGTCGCGTGTGCGCTCGGGGGGGCATGGTCTCCGTTGGAAGGAGCGACTCCGCTCAGGCGCTTATACCACCGCAAGTTCTGCTCTTGCTTCTTTTTGAGGCTCCTTTCCCCCGCGGTCAGCGTTTCGGGGGGTCGTCGGCTTAAACCCCGAAGGTATCTTGCTTATGCCATGTATCCAGAAAGCCTTTTGCGTCGGGTCTAAGCCTCCTCATTCGTCGCAGGTAGTGGACCCGTGTCGACCTGGATGTTGCGGGCCGTGACTTGTGGCTCCGCATTCTGACACTCCTCATTGTATCTATGATTTTGCCTCTTGTGCCCTTTGTGGTGGCGGGCGGAATTTTGAGATACATTTGTAGTAGTAAGATATCATACCTCCGTTGTTAGTAATAACTTCATATATCCTTCCATAGAATTATACAGGGAATCTATGAAGTTCAAGGAAATCTCGCTCCAAGCACGTTCAATGGCTGCAGTTAATGTTTGCTTATCTTCATATTGCTTTCCCCCTTCGTATACCTTCCGTGTTAGCCAGCCCCAAACATTTTCGATTACGTTAAGACCTGGAAAATATGGTTGCCAGGTCACGATATTAACGTTTTGACTCGAAATAAACGACTTTACTACTCGAGCGTTATAAACAGGAGCATTGTCTTGTTGAAAAATCCAAGGAATTGGTCCAAAGAGATCCTATAATTTTTGGAAAAACAATGTTTTGAAGCGATCGCTGATCGATAAAAATGAGCTCGATTGTTCCATAAAACGTGATGGCCCTACACCATTACTTCATCTTGTCGGGTGTGGTGGCGACTGAAATATAGTGCATATATCCGCAAATCTTGATAATAATATTGAAAGCCGTCTAAATTAAAACGTTTTTCATCAATAAAGACAACTGAACGCCAATCATTAAGTCGAGTGTCAGATTAAACAGTCCACGTCATGTATTCTTGCGCGAATCCAAGCCATTTTTCTTTGCGTATTGCATTCACAGGGTATTTTTCTTGAATTTTAGATGCTTTAGGTGTTGTGCACTTCTGATTGTACGCTGAACAGTTAAAAGGCTTGCTTTTACGACCGGCTAAATTCCTTAATCTTAGCTACAGATCAGTCGAATTTGAAGCAATTCTAAAAAATTTTGCGTACTGAAGTTTTTCTGTCCGTTTTTTCTTTGAAGTTTTATCCATCGCCCTGGATTCATTAAATATTTATCAACAGTTCTGGAGCTGCGATTTATTTGTTTGGAAATGTTTCGATTAGACAGTCCTTGCGAGTGAAAAAAGTATACGCAAGACAAAGAAATGTAAAGTTCGTCTATTTCAATGACCAACCGAAAACCGCGCGTTACCATAGCAATTTCAGAAAACTTAAAATGTAGAATTATTTTTTTCAAAATCAACCATTTTGAGCACATATTTTCTGAAAACATTCGGAGTTTTAAAAAAGGCATTTTGGACAAAAGAATATGCAAAAATATAAATATCCATTTTTATACCCGTACTCGAACAAAAAGGGTATATCGATTTGGTTTTCTGTCTGTCCGAACGTCCCTTGTTTGGCCCATTGCTCGGAGGCTATAAGAGCTAGAGGGACCAAACTTTGGCCAAAACTGATGTGATATCAAACCTGAACAAATGTTTCAAAATTTCGCCCCGCCCCTTCCGCCCCCATAAAGGGCGCACGTGGCGTCCACAATTTTGAAGATAACAGAAAACGAAAAATGCAGAATCATAGAGACAGTCATATCTACCAGGGCCCGAATTTGAATCGGATCGGATCATTATTATAGCCACAATGATCAAAAAATCGTTCAAATTGCTGCTCCCTCTTTTATTCGCACTCACACAAAAACACAGTTGATTTGGATTTTTGTATTTTGTGTCGCCTGGATCTCAGAGAACTATGTAGATGATAGAGCAACCAAATGTTTTGCCAGATGTAGCAAAAAAATGATACCAAACCTAAAAAAAATGAAGTGTATTTTAAAATTCCACATAAATCACTCCGTCCCCACAAATGACGAAAATCCACAATTTTGAAGATAGAAAAATTAAAAATGCAGTTAGGTAGAAAATGACCATATCTACCAGATTAAAATTTGAATCAGATCGGATCATTATTGTAGCCACAATGATCAAATGAATTTTCAGCAGCTAAAACCCCGCGCCGTTCAGTGTTCCCCTCGACGCTTGCTGCTTTTTTCATTTTGGGGTTGATTGTCGCAGCAGATTCATTAAATATTTACAACAGTTCTGGACGCACAAACATTTGTTTCGTGAAAGTTACGTGTGTTGTTGTGAGAACTGTATGTAGACAATGAAATGTACAGTTCGTAGATTTCAATGACAACCGAAAAATGATTACCATAAAATTTAAAATCTTCGAATGTAAAATTTTTTAAAAATCAACCATAAACATATTTTCGTAAAACATTCGAAGTTTGCTAAAAAGTAGAGTCGCGTTCGAAGCGATGAATATAAATCTTTTCGATTTTTTTAAATTTGATATCCTCCGAGCAAAGGGAAACAAACAAGGCGGACAGACGGACGGACAGACAAGGCTATATCGACTCGGCTATTGATGCTGATCTAGAATATATGTATACACTTTATGGGGTTGGAAACGCTTCCTTCTGTGCGTTACACACATTCACTTTTACCACAAATTAAATATACCCTTTCACTTTTCGAGTACGGGTAAAATAAACTTAGCCAGAGCAAACAAGCCCACAGCTTGACTGATTTTAAAACAACTGCGAACATATGTGCTCATGCAAGTGTGTATCCGTTTTCGCTGAGCGAGTTTATTCGGGTGATTTGTATGTGTAAGCGTTTTAAAATCTCAATTTCTGGTTTAACTGACTTCGTACCACTTCAGTTTACATAAACAGTAAGTACTATTTACTTAGATACCCAAAAAATTTAATCTAAATCGTATTTAGTTGTGATTAATTTGTATGAACGATAATGTAAACGACGCATCTATAAACAACGAGAAGAGACGTTTTGAGTCGCCGTACTCAGTCGGCACACACGTGATCTATGTTCAATTTTTAAATATTTGATCGGTTTTTATATAACATTTTTGGCTGCATCTCTCACCTACATTTCACTTCTCACAACAACACGGCGTTACGTTCGCCGCGTACACTCCACGGTGCAGAGTGTATGAAATGTGTGTGAGCGAGAGAGAGAATCAGAAGCTGATGAAGGGCTAGCGGCTAGCTGCTGAAAATTCATTTCATCATTGTGGCTATAATAATAATCCGATCCGATCTAATCGTTCTCTACGATTATGCATAATTTCCATTTTTTTCTTTATTAAAAATTTTGGACTTTCGTCTGTGTGGAGGCAAAAGGCGGCGGCGCGAAATTTTAAAATAAAATTGAATTGCATAAAGACGAATGGGCAGAGAGTCTGGTCGCTCGTAGCTCGTCTATTCTCTGAGGTCCAGGCGCTCATCTAGAAGAATGGGCAAAGCAGGTGCGTTAGTGTGTGAGCGAGAGGGAGCGATGCTTCTCCAAACGGGTTTCTCTATTGTGGCTATACTTATGATCCAATCCGATTAAGATTCGGGCCTATGATACATATGGGCTTTCTCTATGAATCGCATTTTCGTTCTCTGTTATCTTCAAAATTGTGGACGGCACAGATTTGCGTGTGAGAGGATGGGAGCGGGGCAAAATTTCGAAATACATTTCCAGGAGTCAGATATCACTTCAGTCTAGATTCAAAATTTGGTTGCTCTAGCTGTAATACTTTCCGAGAACTGAACGACAAGCAAGATGGACGGATGGACGGACAGACAAGCAGAGAAAGCCGGCAGGGTAACAAATTGCCTATCTGGCATAATAGCTAACATCGGTGGACCCAGACAGGGGAGCAGACGGCTCATTTTCTCTTTCGTCAAAGCCATCATCATATACGCTGCCCAAATCTGGTCACCAGCTATGGAGCAGGGCACCTGCAGGGCTGCCTAGTGTAGGTGTGCACTGAGAGTCCTCAGTACGTACCGCACCCTAGTGAAGCCCTAGTGCTGGCTGGCATGGCTCCAATCGACCTGCTAGCCGCTGGATCCAAAATCAAGGATCAGAGCAGGCGTGAGGCGCTGACCCACCGCATATGGCAAGAGCGATGGTGCGACTCACTCAACGGCAAATGGTCTAGACGCAAAGAGTTGAATATTTCGGGAAGACTAACTTTTATCTCACGCAGCTTCTAACAGGGCACGGGTGCTTTAAATTCTACTTAATTTAAGTGCGAGACGGATCCGTTCTGCACACACTGTGAACGGACCATAGAGGACGCTGAACACTTATTTTTTGTCTGTCCAGGATTTAGTTCTGACCGGGAAAAAATTAGCCTAGGCATTGGGGGCCATTTATAGTCAATGACTTAATGGTTATCATACTAAGCGCGCAAAACAATTTGGATGCCGTGAGCTCCTACGCTGCAGAGATCATCCATTCCGCGCTGAAAGACAGCGCAATCGAATTTCAAACCTTATATAGGATCTAGGGACGGTGAGGTAGCCTCAAGTCCCACACTTATCGGCTTTCAATGCTTTTCTCCCCAACACATGGCTATGTCGACTCGGGTATTGATGCTGATGAATAAAGATATTAGGTCAGGTTAGGTTGTAGTGCCTGTCGGCCTCGTCATGAGCCCGACACACATGGGCCGGCTTCGGCCCGTTGTGGTACCATTGAATCGGTGACCCTTCTCTGCCGTGAAAGACTTCCTCTCAGCAATTATCCCATCCGGCTGCGCTAATCTGGGAAAATTATTGGACATCAGTGATATGTCTGTTAAAAAGGGCAAGCCCAAGTGCTGTAGCCTTCTTCTACTGAGAGCCGGGCAGGAACAGAACAGGTGCTCCACTGTTTCTTCCTCTTCCTCATCTCTGCAGTTGTGGCAGTAATCATTATATAGGGCTCCCATCCTTTTAGCATGGGTTCCTTTAAGCCAGTGTCCCGTGAGGGATCGAATGGCAGTGCTGTCCCTTTTTCTGCTTAGCCTACATAGCTCAGTGGTGCGCTTCTATAAATAGTAGGCCACGTTTGTCGCGTGATGCGACATCGTGGTGTGTTTTGCCACCGACTGTCGTCTAGTCGCATGAACTGCACTTTTGTGATGAGCTTGCAGGTGGCCATAGGCATACATATCTCCTCCTTGTTGTGAAGAAAGGAGGTAGTAATGCCAGTTCTGGCCAGCTTATCTGCAATGCAGTTACCTTCAATGTCCTGGTGACCCGGGACCCATATCAGGCTAATAGCAAACTACTGAGCCATCTCGTGAAGAGATTTGCAGCATTTCGCATACCGCTGCTTGGCTATCACTGTAGATGTTTATATGAATTGCCGAAAAGGCAACTGTTTGGATGCAAATCGGAGCTTCCCAGATTGCTGTGACTTCCGCTTGAAAGACATTGCAGTGATCCGGAAGCCTGAAGGAGTGCATTTTATTTAGTTGCTCGGAGTAGATACCTCCTCCTACTTTATTGTCCATTTTGGAGCCATTTGTATGGCTCCGTCAGTACCCGGAGTTCCCTCGAGCCATCTGTCTCGGTGAGAGATATTTATTTCAAAGGGAGTATTCGCCCTCGGAAACAGGAGTACGTTTTTGTTGGGACTATGTTGTTTCCATTTAGAATGGATGAGTGTCCCATATTTGCGGTACCCATTGTCGGAGTCTCTAATACGAATTGCTGCCATCAGTTTCTGAGCCTTTCCCGCAAGGTCAGGACTCTGGAGGCACAGGACAGTGTTTAGCGCATCATTCGGTGTGGTGGGAAGTGCTCCACTAATGCAAACTGCGGCAGTTCTTTGTACCTTGCCGAGCAGTTTGGTGATGGACTTTTTTGATAGGGCCGGGACCACACCGTGACTCCGTAGAGTAGTGTTGGTCTAACTATTTATAGATATATCCATTGGAATATACTTGGGTTAATGCCCCACTTTAGGCCAATGACTTTCTTGCAAGTGTAGAGCCTCGTAGCCTTTTTATACCCGTACTCGAAGAGTAAAAGGGTATATTGTATTTGTGCTAAAAGTGGATGTGTGTAACACACAGAAGGAGGCGTTTCCGACCGCATAAAAGTATATATATTCTTGATCAGCATCAATAGCCGAGTCGATATAGCCCTGTTCGTCCGTCCGTCCGTCTGTCCGTCCGTCCGTCTTGTTTGTCGCCCATTGCTCGAAGGCTATAAGAGCTAGAGCAACCAAATTTTCTATACAGTCTGATATGATATCTCTAGGGAAAATCCTAGGAAAAACGCCCCCCAAAAGGGCGCACATCTGTGGCGTCCACAATTTTAAAGAAAAACAGAAAACTAAAAATGCAGAATCATAGAGAAAGACCATATCTATCAGGGGCCCAAATCTGAATCGGATCGGATCATTAATACAGCCACAATAGACAAAAACATACGAAAAAACTTCGCTCCATCCCTTTCGCACTCACACAAAATCGAGTCGATTTGGTTTTTTGTATTTTGTGTAGCCTGGATCTCAGAGACTATAAGAGCTAGAGCAACCAAACTTTTGGCCAAGACTCCTGTGATACCAAACCTGAACAAGTGTATTTCAAAATTTCGCCCCGCCCCCTTCCGCCCCTCCAAAAGACGAAAATCCACAATTTTGAAGATAGAAAAAAAGCAAAAATGCAGTATCATAGGAAATGATCATATCTACCAGATTCCCGAATTTGGTTCAGATCGGATCATTATTGTAGCCACAATGATCAAATGAATTTTAGGGTTGATGGCAAAAGCGGCTGCTGCTGATTCTCTCACACTCACACTCGAACGCTCTGCCTCGTGCAGTGTACGTGTATTGTTGCGAGAACTGATGTAGATGTAGATGACAGATGCAGCAAACAAATGTAAAATGTAAAATGTAAAAACTTATAAAACATTTAAAAATTCCACATAAATCACATGTGAACAGACTGAGTACGGGTATAAAAGTAGAGTCGCGTTTACAGCGACTCCGTACGTTCTTTCTCTTTCACTCTTCCTTTGATGTTTAGGTTCCAGTTGAGTTTGCTGTCAATTGCCAAGCCCAGGTAACTGGCACTTTCGCTGAAGGATAGCCTGCATTTGTTAAGCATTGGAGGGTTGAGGGGCGGAATATTGTGTTTACGTAAAAAAAGAACAAGTTACGTTTTAAAAAGATTTACTCCCAGTCCGTGCGATTTTGTCCAATCTGACAATTTCGCGAGCTTTGCTGACATTAGGTCAGAAAGTGTTTGAGGGAATTTTCCCGAGAAGATTATAGCAACGTCATCCGCGTATGCCACCACTTTACCACTTTATTTTGTCCACAATGGGGGTTTCTTTTTCCCTCTCAGTTTTGTTGCGGGGCATGCTGCCTTGAAGGACTTGTTTTATACATCCGTAAATGTGTCTACCAGGCGATTTAAGTCGTCTTGAGTGTCCGGTCACTATGGTGCCACGATGGGGAGCAGTTCCTTCATTCTTTTACTATTGGTTTCAGTTGGTTTCCCTGGGATTGATGTAGACAATTGGTTTTCGGCACTCGAGTCTCAGTTTTGTCTCGATGTACCTATGGTCAGAGAAGGAATGGTCCAATAGGACTTTCCAGCTCTCGATTAAGTCTGACATTTTGTGAGACACTAGAGTAAGGTCAATGACCTCCTGCCGGTTCTTTATAATGAATGTGGGTTCGTTACCCCGATTACAAATTTGCTGGTTAGCGCGCGTATTCTAGGCGCTCATCTGGACGGTGCAAAGCAGACGCGCTGGAATGTGAAAGACAGCTAGAGGGAGATCAAGTTTCGGGTTTCTGAGAGACTAAAGCTTTCTCTATGATTCTGCATTTACTTCTATCTTCAAAATTTTGGACGTCACAGATGGTCGTTCTTTATGTTGTAGGAAGAGGGCAGAGCGAAATTTTTAAATACAAGTGAAGCATGAGTCTTGGAAAAAAATGGTGTTGCTCTAGCTTCAAAAATTTCTTCCCACCCACCCTTACCACCATCGGATCGGATCATTAGTATAGCAACAAAGGAGAACACCATTTGGAAAAGCATCGTTCCATTTCACTCTCTCTCAGACACCATCGAAGAGCGCCTGGATCAGATACTATAAGAGCTAGAGCAACCAAACTTTCTGTCCAAACTCCTGTGATACCACATCAATACAAGTGAATTTCAAAATTTCGCCACGCCCCTTTTGGCTCACAAAAATCCAGTTTTGTGAAAACGGATAATATAGTCTTGTAGAGAATGTGGATGTGGATGTAGATGTGGATGACAGATGCAGCAAAACAATTTAAAATGCAATAACTGATAAAATATTTAAAAATTTCACGTAATTTACAATTGTATATCCTGAGTACGGGTATAAAAGAAGTGTCGAGTTAACGGCGACTCAACACGTCCCTTCTTGTTTGTTTTTTAAATCATTATTTTGTTACATTTTGATACATTACTCTATATAGGTTAGGTTAGGTCAGGTTAGGTTAGGTTAGCTCACTTGGGTTAGTGGACCATTGTGATGCCGCATGGGCGCGAGGCCTCTCAACCGTGGTGGTAGTGCCGAGCTAAGGGCAGTCCCATCCGGTGGCCTGGATGTATCTAGACAGAGTCCCCGGTTTGGTTTCGGAAAAGGTCCGAAATGTTTGAGGAAAGGGGCCCCGAGGAACCGTAGTCTTCGGTTTCCCAGGGCCGGGCAGAGACAGAAGAAGTGGTGAACCGACTCCTCCTCGTCCCTACAACTTCTGCAGAAGTCGTTGTGAGGGATCAACAGTCGTGCAGCATGTGTGCCGATCTGCCAGTGCCCCGTGATGGCTCGGGTGACGGCGGAGCAATGTGCTCTGCTGAGTCTATAAAGCTCTTCCGAGCGCTTTTTCGAACGATTTGGCCAAATCGCTCTTGAAGTTCTGCATGTGATGGTCAGATGCCATCGCCTGTCAGCAATTTGCTCGAAAACCTCGTGCGTTAATAGTCTGCACGTAGCTAGAGGCATCGCCACTTGCTCCCTCTCCGGAAGGAGAGGTACAGTAGTGCCCCCGCCTAGCTAGCTCGTCGGCGGCATCGTTCCCGACAATGTCCCTATGTCCAGGGGACCCATATTGGGAGAGATCTAGCTGCTCTGCGGTCTCATTAAGAGACCTGCGACAGTCGTTTACGGTCGTTGAGTTCGACGAAATAGATCCAAGAGCCTTTAGGGCCGCTTGGCTGTCGGAGAAGACGCACACTGAGTGTCCGTCTAAAGAAAGTTTGGAGACGATGGAAATGGCCTCCTTTATGGCTAAGACCTCTGCCTGGAACACGCTACAGTGGTCCGGAAGTCTGAAGCAGAGACTGATGTTGAGCTCGTCGCAGAAGACGCCCCTCCCACGCGGTCGTCTAATTTTGAGCCATCAGTGTAGAAGTGGATCGCGTTTGCAGGTCCAGGTTCGCCCCTCTCCCAGTCCTCCCTGTGTGGGATGGATACCTGGAAAGGCGTCGAGAGGTAGTCTTTTGGGATGCAGTAGTCTGTCCTCTCTGGAAGTTGCGGGAGTTTTATTAGTATTTCCCGAATGGCCAACCGTGGTGGTTTTCCACAGGTTGGATTCCCTCATTCTAAGGGCGGAGAGTGTTGCAACCTTTTTCCCCATAAGTTCTACAGGTAGAAGGTACAACATGGTATCGAGGGCTTCACTTGGGGTAGTGCGAAGTCCGCCCGTTATGCATAGCTCTGCCATGCGTTGGACTCTTGTGAGTTTGTCAAGACAAGTTTTCTTGTCCAGGGCTGGCCACCAGACCACTACCCCGTAGATCAGGATTGGTCGTATGATGGCGGTGTATAGCCATCGGACTATGCACGGGGTCATGCCCCACTTTAAACCGATGGTTTTTCTGCAGGTGTAGAGGGCTACTGTGGCCTTCTTCACCCTGTCCTCTTTGCTCAGCTTCCAGTCGAGCTTCCTATCGAGGATAAGGCCAAGGTATTTGGCCTGGTTGCTGAAAAACTAGCGGCTCTCCGTATAGTTTCGGTGGGGTAAGTGTCGGAATCTTGTATTTCCTGGTGATTAGTACAAGTTCCGTCTTAGATGGGTTAGCACTTAGCCCACATTTGGCCACCCATTCTGACTGTTTTGTGAGAGTGCTTGTCTTGCACTCGCATAGGGTCTGTGGAAACTTCCCAGAGAATGCTATATCGACGTCATCCGCATACGCCACCACGCGGCATCCGCCACCCTCTATCTCTCGCAGCAGTACATTCACTGCTACGTTCCATAGGAGGGGCGAGAGGACTCCGCCCCTGCGGGGTGCCTCTGTTGACAAACCTGGTAGATGTTGACGACCCCAGTGATGCCTCAACGTTCCTGCATTGCAGCATCTGATCGATGAGACTCACCGTCCGGGAGTCAACCCCCAGGTCAGTCAGTGCTCTCGTGATGGCGGACGTGATGATGTTATTGAAAGCCCCTTCAATGTCAAGGAAGGCTACCAGGGTATACTCCTTGCAGCTGAGGGACGATTCGATGATCGATGTGATCGCGTGTAGGGCCGTTTCGGTGGATCTTCATCTCCGATAGGCATGTTGAGAATCAGAGATTTGATTCGGCGATATGGTCGCCCTGAGATGCAGACTTAAAAGCCGTTCCATCGCCTTCAGGAGGAAGGACGACAGACTTATTGGTCTGAAATCTTTAGGGGCAGCCTGCCCTGCGTGGACTAGCCCGCCTTGGGTATGAAGACAACTTTGGCTCGAAGCCATGTCTTTGGGATTTGTCCGTGGGAGAAAATCCTCGTAAATCCGATTGAGCCAATTTATGGCTCTTTGTCCGGCTTGGATCAGCTGGGCAGGGATGATGCCGTCTGGTCCCGCGGAAGCTTTTTATTGCCCAGGATATATTCTCCTGACTTAGCAGGTTCAGAATTAAGCCTGGGACATTAGAGGGATGCGCCCGTAGGTTGGTCTGTTCACAGCGCATCCTGGGAAATGTGTACTAAGAAGGAGGCTTAGCGACTCGGAACTGGATGTCGTCCAGGATTGGTCGGCCTTCCTCAAATACCCCAAGTTTGGGGTTGATTTCGAGAGTACTTTGCGTAAGCGCGAGGCTTCGGAGTAACTCTCGATTTCGGTGCAGAACTGGCGCCACGACGCGCGTTTGGCTTTTCTTAGTTCTTTATTATAGGTTGACAGACTTGCCTTGTATTCGGTCCAGTTCTGTTCAACGTTAAAAAGTCTCCGTGAGGATCGCCGGAGCTCTCCCAGCGTCGGAGACCACCATGGCGGTTTCTTCCAACCTCTGGTTTTTCCGGGTAGGCAGGCTTTGTCAAGCGCTGCGTTGCAGGCGTCGGTAAAAACCTTTACCAAGCGAGTCGTGGTCACCCCTGAGATATCCTCCCTAGGTGGTGTCTCGGGGAGAGTTTGGCTGAGAAGGTCCACATAGCGAGTCCAGTTAGTCCTCCGGAGGTTACGGAACTGGGCTGGTCTCGGTATGGTAAACGTAAAGACAGTTTCTACGTATCTGTGGTCCGAGAAGGAGTAGTTCTTCAAGGACCCTCCAGGATACTATGTTATCCTGCAGCGTATGATAGGCAAGCTTAAGGTCCAGGACCTCCTTGCGATTCTTAATAATGTAGGTGGGATCATCCCCACGGTTTAAGATGACCATCTGTGTGGTCAGTAAGTAATTAAAAGGAACTCACCCCGTTCGTTTGTTTCGGTGCTTCCCCACTGACTGTGGTGAGCGTTGGCGTCGCATCCCACTAAAAGGCCGATGTCCTTGGCCTCGCAGTCTGCGACGAGCGCCCTCAAGGGCGCATGTGGAGGCGGGACTGGCTGGTCGTGACCCATGTACGCCGAGCAGATGCGGAGTGAGCGCTCCTGGCCTTCGAGGCTCACCGCCGTGTGATCTTCATTGCTGATTTCGGGAGCAAAAATGAGTGCAGTTCTCTTTTTGCAAGAATGCAGGTGCGTATTTTACCTGGGGAGTCAGCTAAGTAAAGCTTATAGTCAGGAGTCCTCAAACCGGAGACACTGTTTCCAAGGATCCAGGTTTCTGAATGAGGACTATGTCGGCCCCACCCTTGGCTAGGTGGAGGAATAAGGCAGCGCATGCTGCCTTAGAATGGTGGAGGTTTATCTGCAGGAGTGTCAGGGACAATCCTGAGAATCGCCTCCACCACTGTCGTGTTGACGTCGCTCTCCGGGGAGTCGTCGTCCTCCCCGACGTCGATGCGTCCGAGACCTTTTGGCCAGGTCGCTCGCGTCGGACTCGTAGCGATCTAGGATATCGTCTGATATCATAGACGCCACGTCCGAAGCCTCGGGTTGGCTCCCCACTTCCGGGACTTCAAGCTCGGAGTCTGGCTGGACCTCGGCTTGCTTTCCCTTCGAGTCATTTTTTGTGGGGACTATGGTCACCTTACGGTAACCGTAGTCCACCACTCCAGACGACTCTCCAAGGAGCGCTAGCAACTCCTCGTTCAGGACGAGGATAATCTGTCGCCTCTGTCCTGCGACCTCCTCGACCTTGGCCACCTTCCAATCGGCTGTAGGAAGGTGGGGGTTGCAGACCTGCAGAACCTTGAGAATCTTCTCAGGTTCTGCAAGTTTGACCGACACCCACGCTCGGGCCCTCGGTCTGCTTGGGACGTCTTCCCAGCGTACGGTCTCCAGTTTGGCTCCCGGATAAACTTCCTTGAGCGCCGCCACCGCCTTCATGTAGAGGGCCGCCGAGCGTGCATCTTGGCAGGCGATGGCTTTCACCATGCCCTGATGCTAGGGTTTTGCCCCTCGCCACCTCCGCAAAAGACCTGTTGGTCAGGTGCGTCTTCACCCACTTGGCTTGCTGGGCTTGGCCTGGCTGTGTAGCGTTGTCTTCCGCCGAGCGTTGCCGCTTGTTCGGGGGCTTGGCTGCTCCCTTTCCGGTTTTGGCTGTCTGGGATGATCGAGCTAGCCCAAAGCCTCTGCTCCATCCCCTTCGCCGATGCCACATACTCCGGATCTTCATTGGCCAGTATAAAGGCAGCACGCCTCCTGTCCTGGTAGGACGGCGTGCCTCCTTGGCCCGCAGACCCGCCGCCTGCCAAGGTTGACGGGGTTTACCCGGTCGCGAGGCGCTTACCAGCCGCGATAACGCTCTGCTTGGCAGCCACCTTGGCCTCCTTGGCCCGCAGACCCGCCGCCTGCCGAGGTTGACGGGGTTTCCCCGGTCGCGAGGCGCTTACCAGCCGCGATAACGCTCTGCTTGGCAGCCACCTCGATGACCGGTTTGACACCGGTGCCCCCCGACGCAGATGAGCCCGATTGGCTTATCGGAGCCCTCCTCGCAGCGGATTCTGCTGGAAGACGGTGGACCGACTTAGTCTCCTTCCCCGTCTTCTTTGGACCTGGTTTCCCAGGCGTTGATGTAGAGGGATGGTCTTGTCCCTCCGGTACTTTAGGAGGAGTACCAAACTCCTTTGCGGTTTGTTTTGTGATGTTTGGTAATTTAGGCATTGTTGGTCCCACGAGTAGGCGGGAAGGGGTAAGTCACCCGAGGCATAGCCCGCGTGCCCCGGGAAGCCTGATTTAAACTGGAGGTCGGCAGGTATCCAGAGTTCGCATACTAACGACCGAGCACCCCTCGGCCACGCATCCATCAGCGCATGCTGTTCCACCTAGGATTGGGGTAATTTACACTGAGAGTTTTCTTCTTCCCGCCCGACTTACATTAGCCAGCATCCTTGGCAGACACCTGACCGTACCAAGGACCTGTTACCAGCCGCCCTCACGAGGAGAGTATAGTCGCACTTCCACTGAATTGAAAAAATAACTTAACTTAACTTCACTTAATTTAAGAATAAGTTAATTTAAGAATAATGTCACTTTTACCAAAAACATCTGGCAAAGGCAAGTAGTTCCCTTGGTGTTCTCTTGGAGAGATATTCCAGTGACGTCAGCACTGGTAAGCCTATTAGTGATCTCCGTGCCCATTAAAAAGCCGGCAAGTGGTCCTTTCTATCTTAAGCCCCTTTGCCAGAAGCTTGATGGTGAAAGAGCTCCACGGCATTTCTCCGCGTGTTTGCGTGGTGTCAATAGCCCCTCTACCCTCTTGTAATCTTGATTCACCTTCCTTCTTTACCAGGTGCTCGGTGAAAGCGTCTCGCGGCATCAACTGCGGCACGCTCTACACAGAGCCTGACGGCTCTTCGTCCCAGTCCTTGTATAACCTCTTTCCTGACCCGGGACCGAGAGCCCAGAAGAATATAAATACTGTGCGGACGGATCTGGCCAGACTGAGAGTCTATACCCCAACCCAGATCACTACCTCACAACTGGAAGGATCTTATCACCACTTGGCTGTCTACAAACCACAAGACCACGTCATGTGGACAAACTGTGAGCAACCTCTGCAGCTTTCCAAATGGCGAAGACTTCCGCGCTGAATATGCCCCATTGTTCTGCTAGGTTATGACGCCCTTATCTCAGGGTTCGTACAGTAAATGCTCTACTCCTCCTTCCATTTTTGAGCCGTCTGTATATAATTCGAGTTCCATAAATCAGTTTGTTTTGATATCAAGGCAAGTTTTTGCGGATAATTAGAGGTTGTTATGCTAAGACTGCACAATCAAGTGGCCAAGGCGAGACCAAGCCGAAAACTCCTAGAGGTGGATCCCAGGTAGATACGCAGCCCTGGCAGGTTCAGCATCAATAGCCGAGTCGATATAGCCCTGTCTGTCCGTCCGTCTGTCTATCCGTCTTGTTTTGTCGCCCATTGCAAGGAGGCTATAAGAGATAGAACATCAAATTTTTCCAGACTGATATGTTCTCTCCCTCCTAGAAAAAAGTTTAAAATTTCGCTCCGCCCACTTCCCGCCCTTCAAAGGGCGCACATCTGTGGCGTCCACAATTGTGAAGATAGCAGAAAATAGAATGCAGAATCATAGAAAAAGACCTTATCTATCAGGGGCCCAAATCTTAATCGGATCGGATAATTAGTAGTTTTCTGCTATCTTCAAAATTGTGGACGCCACAGATGTGCGCCCTTTGTGGGACCGGAAGGGGGCGGGGCGAAATTTTGAAACACTTTTCTAGGAGTGGGATATCACATCAGTCTGGAAAAAATATTTGATTGCTCTAGCTTTAATAGCCTTCGAGCAATGGACGGACAGACATGGCTATATCGACTCGGCTATTGATGCTGATCAAGAATATATATACTGTATGGGGTCGGAAACGCCTCCTTCTGTGTGTGTACAAAGACTAAAAAGTCTTCGAGTACGGGTATAAAAAACCACCGCAGGTGGTCTAAAGAGCCAGTAAGGCGCTGGAGCGATGAAATGTCATGACTTTGCCAAAGAGCTGGACACAAAACTTAACATTATCGATTCCAAAAGTAACATTAACAGGTGAAGAGAAGTAGTTTTTGAAGAGGAATCATTGAATAAATGTAGCTAGAAATCCATCTGTAAGGAGCGGAAACCTTTAAAGGTAATTTGTGTGCTAAAAAAGAATGGCTTACACAGTCGAATGCTTGACTAAAATCGGTGTTTTGTAACGCTTGTAGCAGCAGCTGGATGGATAGCGGGTGGCGCTCTCTGTCGGCCAGGGGAAGGCCAGGTGGCGCCCTCTAGGACTCAAGTAGGAGGATCGGGGCAAGGAGTTTTCGGAGGAAAAGAGAGCAACAGGGACAAATTTCAGGCCTTTCACTCAAGGGATCTATCGACATTTCCTGGCCCGTGCGGTAGGCGCTTAAACGGAAGCGTCTAGCTCGGTTCGCCAGTCAGTGCAGTTGTGCGGAGGGAAAAATCTCCCTGGTGTTATTACGTGTGCCCATAGCGACATTGGATTCATCAAGAAGGAGAGCAAAGATTTGGGAAATCAGATTTGTTTTAATTGGTGAGAAAGATTAACTATAGTTTGCTCAACGTTTGGGCAACGCCTAATGCCATCGCTTCGCGCAGGTCTTGGCGCTCGAAGCAATTGCTTGGAAGAGGCAACGCTGCTAGAAGCTGCCACAGTGCGACACGGGGAGAATCGCTCCCGGGGCCGGGAGAAGCCACAAGGAGAAGTTTCAATCCATCACCCAGATAGGCGACAAATAGCGCGCCCAAAGCTCGGACGAGCCCATTTTTTTATATTTCTTTGCGCCTCCCTATACGCACAATACAAGCAGCGCACACAAGCAGCAGCTAAGGGGGAGAACAAAAGGGAAGAGCAGCCGAAATTCTAGCGGGCTGAGCTAGTGCCTAGCGGATGGCTCTTAGTGCCCGCGTACCGCTCGAGAAGACAGCTGCGTCGGCGACCGTACGCTTTCGGGAGCAAAAGAATCCGCGAGAGAATCGCGAGGAACCCCTTGGAGAAGCCGGAGGGCCAATCGCCAGAGGCAGCCCGAGAGATGCCAAGGAGAAAGATTTAATGTTTTTTTGTGGAGTTATTTTTTTGTGCATTTTTTTTTTGGTTATGTTTAAGTAATATTGATATTGGTCGGAGGGTGGAATGGCAAGAGTGTGGAGAAAGTGGTTGTGCCGGGAGCTACGAAAGCGAGAGGTCAGGGAGTGCGCGCTAAGGTATTTCGGGTGCGATCAATAAATATTTTCTCTCCCCTTCCCCGTTAAAAGGCACAGGCAATACTTCGGTGAAAGCGCTTTCTTCGATGGATTCCTGCTAAGGGTGAGTGTTTTATAACCATATCGATTGACACGTTCTCAAAAAAAATAACAAATGAGAAGAATTCGTAGATATACATACGCGTACCCCAAATTAACTGTGCGCTAGCCCGTCCTCTGCCGTCAAAGTTTACGCGTTGCACTTCTCCCGTCCATATTCATTCGCCTTTTCTGATAATAATTATGGGTTATTCGACCACATTTATTCGCGTTGTTTTAGTGTAATTCCATTTAATATTATTTAATTGTCGTACATTATAGGGTAGTTTAAGTAATATTAGTATGGTCAATTTCATAGAGTTTAAAATATATTTTATAATGTTTTAACCCGTTCTTTTGTTTGCCTCAGCTAGCGCTCTCCCCATGTAGGAATCCCTAGGAATAAAGGGGCCATTCCATTTTAACTAAAGGCGGCTCGGAATGGCCAAGGCAGGGCGGGCGTTAACGTCTCAGTGACACCAGAGACGGAGGCAAAACTCCTCGCAGCACAACCCCAACTATCTTATACAGGGATAGGTAGCACCTCCCGGTAGTTTCGTCGTAGCACGCAAATATTTTCGGTGAGATGAGTATAGGCCACCAGCATGAGGGGGCAAGAACATCACCCCAATAGCCGACGAGCAGAAGCCGGAAACCATGAGCGTGCGCTTCCCTCGCTGATCAACAACCTGCCTGGTATAATTCAGACATTTGTGTTCGCGGGTAGGCAGGTGACACGTTACATTTATGAATTATATAGTTAGATCATCATAACTAAAAATTGGCGCCCAACGTGGGGCCACACCTGTCCAGGTGTGACACCATATACGCTATTATATCCCTTCTCCGTATTCAAAACTTTCTAATTCAGCAAAGGCGGCAGAGCCCAATATGGATCGTAGGATCGTATGGAGCAGCTACCCAAACATTTGGAGAGCTGTTGCTGTCATTGTTGAATAACATCTTTTATCAGCATCAAGTAAAAGACGATTCGGACGATTCGGAAGACGGAAGAAGAAGTTTGGATTTCTCATCCGGCCACGTCTGAAGTGCATTCCGAAAAGTGCTGTAAGCTAAATAATACCCTACATTTTTCTTAGGCGAGCTTCATGAGCATGGTCTTTGGGCGCTTAGGACAACAGAGGTAATCTCGTTTAACAACGAAACCCTGGCCACGTCTGAAAGGCAATGCAAGAGGTTTAGCCCTTACTTCTGACGAGTTTGGATCGCGTTGGATATACTGGGGTTGATCTTTACCAAAGAATCCCCAGGCCACGAGTGACAACAAAAGAAGCATTCCCGTTTGGTTGTGTAGAGTGCAGAGCAGAGACGTTGGAACGACAGCGGCGTAGGTAAAGCAGCAGCTGGCCACGGCTCGCGCTTGCGGTTGTTGTTGTTTTATGTTGGCAGCGACAAGTGCACGGCGCCTGCGCGCACACATTCTTTTCTATTTTCTATTTTTTTTTTGTGCTTGCGGGTTTTTTGTCTCCAGTAGCATAGGTTTCGTTTTGCATGGGGATTAGCTATGCGATAGGCAAATATTTTTATGATCTTATTTTGTCTCATCTTATTCTTTACGTATTATTCGTGTGGTTTTTGTTCGACATATATGCTGTGATTATGAGAGTTCTCTCGCTGTAAAAGGGAAGCGAGATTTTAAAACAGCTGTAGAGGTTGCTGCGGTCATTGACCCTCAATTTCCTTGACACATATTCGAATTAAAAATTGTCTAGTATTCTATCATATTTATTCACTTTATTTAGGTTATTTGATATATTTATTTTTATTTTATTTTATTTGTATTTATTTTATTTATTTATTTATTTTATTATTTCTGTATCACTAGTTTGCGTTCACCTTTGCTTGATAAATCCGTTTCTATTACTTGTTATCGTGTAATTTGGTCTGAGTTTTTTTATTTTTTTTATTGTCTGCGTTTCTGTTTTCAATCCTTCATACCTTAGGGAAGAAATAGGCTTCGGTTTTCTTTGAGATGGGGAAACCAGAGGACGACGCTGCACCGGCATCGGCGCCTCAATGTCCGTTGTGTGGGAAAACCTTGGCATCTGCGCCTACGTTAAAAACGAAGTGCGGTCACGAATTCCACAAAAGCTGCATAGAATTACAAGTCAAGACCCATACCACCTGTCCCACATGCAAAGCGATATGTGTCGAAAAGGGTACTCCTCATAACACGAGGGCACAAGCCAGGCAAATAGAGACAGCAGCGATGACCTCCGAAATAGTGAGTGGAATGGTGACACAGGCCATTAGTACCATGCAAGAGGAAGTGGTTGCCCAGCTGTCAGAGAGAATGGCACAGATGATTCAGTCCAATATGACAGCTTATTTCCAGGCGGGAGGCATCAGCGCCTCTCAAGTTGATAGACGTGGAGAGACGACTGATCCAGCTTCGCAAGACAGAAGGGAAGAAACGGAGAATACAGCTCGGAAGGGACCGAATAGCCAGTTCTCCTCCCAGTTTCTTCACTATGAGCGTCCAGGTAGTGCAGTTTCGGATTTAAGTCAGAGACCCGACAAAGTTGGTCATATCCTCAACAGTTGGAAGCTGCGTTTTAATGGGACGCAAGAAGATTTAAGCGTAGATAATTTTCTTTACCGAGTCGAAGCGCTGACGCATCAAACTCTGGAAGGAAATTTCTCGGTGCTGTGTAGCAACGCCAGTCTGCTCTTTGACGGTAAGGCTAGGGATTTCTATTGGCGGTTCCATAAGACTGCCACAATAATGAGATGGGATCTCTTATGCCAAGCACTAAGGAAACAATTCAGGGATTCGCGAACGGATCTAGATATTAGAGAAGCAATTAGGCATAGGAAACAAAAGAGAAAGAAAACTTCGACTCTTTCCATGACGCCCTTATACAATTGATGGACGACTTGGAAACTCCCATGTCCGAAAAAGCCATAGTGGAAACACTACGTCGAAATTTGCGACCCGAGATCAGGCATGAGCTCCTGAATGTTCAAATTGATTCGGTGGACCGTTTGAGAGAGGTCTGTCGTCGAAGAGAGGGTTTTCTTGATGACGTAAAGCGGAGTCATGGGTACCAGAAGTTGATTCCTTTCCGGAAACAGGTCGCGGAATTAATGGAGGAAACCCAGTTGGACGATGCTTCCGAATTTTCAGACATTGAGGCAGAAGAGGAGGTTGCATTAATTAATTAATTGCATTAATTAATTAAATCATTAATTTGTTGGAATTGCCGAAAAGAGGGACATCGCTATCACGACTGCGATAGCAAAGAGGAAAGTGTTCTGTTTCGGGTGTGGAGCGCCTAACAAGTATAAGCCCTCCTGTGTAAAGTGCCAAAAACGGCAAAGCGAACACCCAGCCTCGCCAGCCGGTCGGTGTTCAGCGGAACAAGCAGTTAAGTGCAGAGGCGAATTCCCAGTAGGAAAAGAGGAAACTATCCCCTCGTTTGGGTCTGAGAAATCAGATATAGACATAGGTCAAGCTTCGGTGTGGCCGCAGATAGTTTCCTCCAAGCTCCATATGTTCCCTAACAAGGACAAACCAAAAATCAAATGCTCAGCAAGGAGTGCAAAAAGGATGAGAGCGTTTTGGCAGGCGGCAAAGGCAATTAATTGCATTCGGTATAAGCAGCGAGATAAGCGTCCATATGCGGAAGTTCGTTTGCTCGATCAAACGATACTGGGGTTGTTAGATACGGGCGCAGCTATAAGTGTGATAGGCGGAAACTTAGCTAAGCGGGTTATACAAAGCCGCATTCCATTTAAAAAGGGGTATCGTGGCTGCATCCACGGCGGACGGGAGAAAGCAGGAGGTAGTGGGTCGACTGCGGACACCTGTTAAGTATAAGGATGTGGTCAAAGACGTGGAATTTCATATAATCCCATCACTGAGTCAGGACTTGAACTTAGGGATTGATTTTTTGGTCAAGCTTTGAGTTATTGCCACCCAGTATGTCAATATCAGAGATAGCTCAGGAGTCGCAAAACCTCAGTGAAAGGGAGAATGAGCAGCTGCAAGCCGTCATTAAGTTGTTTCCATCGTTCGCCGTTTTCGGGTTAGAAAGAACCACTTTGCTGTCCCACTCGATTGAGGTTGGAGATGCAAAAGCCGTAAAGCAGAGGCATTTCCCTGTATCTCCTGCGGTTGAACGGTTATTATACGCGAAGATAGACAGGATGCTGAGTTTAGGGGTCATAGAAGAGTCGGATAGCGCGTGGTCTTCGCCTGTCGTTTTGGTGCAGAAGCCAGGAAAGGTACGTCTGTGTTTGGACAGCAGAAAAGTCAACGCTGTAACAAAAAAGGACGCGTACCCGTTACCACAAATTGACGGCATTTTGGGTCGTTTGCCAAAGGCAATGTTTATTTCGAGCCTTGATCTTAAGGATGCCTATTGGCAGGTCCCCTTAGAGCCAAGTTCGCGTGAGAAAACGGCATTCACAATTCCGGGAAGGCCTCTATACCAATACAAAGTAATGCTGTTTGGCCTCACAAATGCGTCGCAGACCATGACAAGACTCATGGACAAGGTAATTCCTGCAGGCCTACGAAATGAGGTGTTTGTTTACCTGGATGACCTCTTGATTGTGTCGGACTGCTTCGAATCGCATATGAGGGTGTTGAGTGTGGTGGCAGGGCATATTAAAGCGGCGGGATTAACGCTTAATGTAGACAAAAGAAAATTTTGTATGAGATCGGTGCGTTATTTGGGTCACATTGTCGGCGAAGGGTGATTCGCACAGATCCGGATAAAATTTCGGCGATGTCAGAGTTCCCTTTGCCAAAGTCTTTAAGATCGTTGCGGCGTTTCCTAGGTATGGTTGGGTGGTACCGGAAGTTTATAAACAATTTCGCTTCCGTGGCCGCGCCTCTCACGGATTTGTTAAAGCCTAGGCAAAAGTTTTCAATGACTCCAGAGGGTCAACAGGCCTTTGAAAAGCTGAAGGAGGTGCTTTGTTCAGCGCCGGTTCTGCGAAGTCCGGACTTCAACAAACCGTTTTATGTGCACTGCGACGCGAGTAAGACAGGCGTCGGTGGCGTGTTGGTGCAGAAAACGCTGGAAGGGGATGAATACCCCATCGCGTTTGTGTCCAAAAAACTCAACAAAGCCCAAAGGAACTATTCGGTCATGGAACAGGAGTGTTTGGCTGCAATAGTTTGTATAAACAATTTCAGAGCTTACATAGAGGGCATGAGTTCACTGTAATCACGGATCACGCTTCGTTGAAGTGGCTCATGTCACAGACCGATTTACATTCGCGGTTAGCTCGATGGGCGTTAAAGTTGCAAAGCTTCTCATTTAAGATCGAACATCGTAGTGGCAAGCTTAATGTGGTACCGGACGCTTTGTCTCGGGTGAATGAAGAGGAGGTGGCGACTTTAGACGCGTGCCATGGTTTGTTGGTGGACTTGGAGTCACCGGAATTTAAGTCGGACGAGTATTTGGAGATGGTAGAAAGGGTTAGGGTTAACAACGATAAATTGCCAGATCTAAAAATTGTAGACGACCTACTGTACCGCAAGTCAGATCATGCGAAGGGAGAGCTTCTGCACGATGTATTCATTTTGAAGTTATGGGTGCCGCAAGGGTTAGTGGGAGAAGTTTTGCGGAATGCCCATGACAATCCTTTAGCTTCCCATGGAGGCATACATAAGACTCTGGAGAGGATACGGCGGTATTATTACTGGCCAGGGTTAGTTGCGGATGTCTAAAAGTACATTCAGGCTTGTGATAGCTGCAAGTCAAACAAAGCCCCAAACACAATCCAGAGACCGCCAATAGGGGTTGCTCCCGAGTCGCAGCGGTTCTTCCAGAAATTGTACGTGGATTTTCTGGGGCCATATCCCCGGTCAAGAAGTGGTCACATAGCCATTTTATTGTCTTGGATCACTATTCCAAATATGTGTTTCTAAAGGCAGTGAAGAAGTTAACTGCGGATGTGGTAGTAAAATATATGCAGCAAGATCTTTTTTTTCACGCTTTTGGTGTTCCGGAAACCGTGGTGTCTGACAATGGCACGCAGTTTAAGTCCGACGCATTCCAAAAGCTTCTCCGGGAATATAGGGTTGAACACACTTTTACAGCTTTATATTCACCCCAGGCTAACGCTTCCGAGCGGGTAAATCGCTCTGTGATTGCTGCCATCCGATCGTATGTACGCGAGGACCAAAAGGACTGGGACGAGCAGCTCAGCAGCATCTGTTGCGCTTTGCGCTCAGCCGTGCATGCCAGTCTCAATACCTCTCCCTATTACATGGTTTTCGGACAGCACTTCATCACCTCAGGGGCTACGTATAAGCTTCTGAGGGCATTGCGTATGATGGATGATAAGTCAGCAGTGTTCTCTCGGGAGGATTCGTTGGATTTGGTTCGGAGTAGGGCTCGGGAAGTCATGGAAAAACAGAACCGTAAAAATGAACGGCAGTATAATTTGCGATCGAGAGATATTTCGTACGAGGTTGGACAGGAAGTTTTTTTTTAGGAAGAATTTCAGGCAGAGTAGTTTTCCCTCAGGCTACAGTGCGAAATTGGGTCCTGACTTTCTGAAGGCCAGGGTCAAGAAGAGGATAGGGAAGGCTTGTTTCGTTGTCATCCTTGGGAGTTTGACCCCCAAGTCTGATCTTTAGGGGGGAGTTTTTGTAACGCTTGTAGCAGCAGCTGGATGGATAGCGGGTGGCGCTCTCTGTCGGCCAGGGAAGGCCAGGTGGCGCCCTCTAGGACTCAAGTAGGAGGATCGGGGCAAGGAGTTTTTCGGAGGAAAAGAGAGCAACAGGGACAAATTTCAGGCCTTTCACTCAAGGGATCTATCGACATTTCCTGGCCCGTGCGGTTGGCGCTTAAACGGAAGCGTCTAGCTCGGTTCGCCAGTCAGTGCAGTTGTGCGGAGGGAAAAATCTCCCTGGTGTTATTACGTGTGCCCATAGCGACATTGGATTCATCAAGAAGGAGAGCAAAGATTTGGGAAATCAGATTTGTTTTAATTGGTGAGAAAGATTAACTAAAGTTTGCTCAACGTTTGGGCAACGCCTAATGCCATCGCTTCGCGCAGGTCTTGGCGCTCGAAGCAATTGCTTGAAGAGGCAACGCTGCTAGAAGCTGCCACAGTGCGACACGGGAGAATCGCTCCCGGGGCCAGGGAGAAGCCACAAGGAGAAGTTTCAATCCATCACCCAGATAGGCGACAAATAGCGCGCCCAAAGCTCGGACGAGCCCATTTTTGTATATTTCTTTGCGCCTCCCTATACGCACAATACAAGCAGCGCACACAAGCAGCAGCTAAGGGGAGAACAAAAGGGAAGAGCAGCCGAAATTCTAGCGGGCTGAGCTAGTGCCTAGCGGATGGCTCCTTAGTGCCCGCGTACCGCTCGAGAAGACAGCTGCGTCGGCGACCGTACGCTTTCGGGGGAATCCCGCGAGAGAATCGCGAGGAAAAAGAATTGGAGGGATTTAATGGTCGGAGGCATTTTTTTTTTGGAACGGCAAGGGTGGAACGGCAAAGTGTGTGGTTGTGCCGGGAGCTACGAAAGCGAGAGGTCAGGGAGTGCGCGCTAAGGTATTTCGGGTGCGATCAATAAATATTTTCTCTCCCCTTCCCCGTTAAAAGGCACAGGCAATACTTCGGTGAAAGCGCTTTCTTCGATGGATTCCTGCTAAGGGTGAGTGTTTTATAACCATATCGATTGACACGTTCTCAAAAAAATAACAAATGAGAAGAATTCGTAGATATACGCGTACCCCAAATTAACTGTGCGCTAGCCCGTCCTCTGCCGTCAAAGTTTACGCGTTGCTTTTCTCCCGTCCATATTCATTTGCCTTTTCTGATAATAATTATAATTATTATAATCCACATTTATTCGCGTTGTTTTAGTGTAATTCCATTTAATATTATTTAATTGTCGTACATTATAGGGTAGTTTAAGTAATATTAGTATGGTCAATTTCATAGAGTTTAAAAATATATTTTATAATGTTTTAACCCGTTCTTTTTGTTTGCCTCAGCTAGTGCTCTCCCCATGTAGGAATCCCTAGGAATAAAGGGGCCATTCCATTTTAACTAAAGGCGGCTCGGAATGGCCAAGGCAGGGCGGGCGTTAACGTCTCAGTGACACCAGAGACGGAGGCAAAACTCCTCGCAGCACAACCCCAACTATCTTATACAGGGATAGGTAGCACCTCCCGGTAGTTTCATCGTAGCACGCAAATATTTTCGGTGAGATGAGTATAGGCCACCAGCATGAGGGGGGCAAGAACATCACCCCAATAGCCGACGAGCAGAAGCCGGAAACCATGAGCGTGCGCTTCCCCTCGCTGATCAACAACCAGCCTGGTATAATTCAGACATTTGTGTTCGTGGGTAGGCAGGTGGCACGTTACAGTTTATAACATCCATCTGCAATTAACTTCCAAGGTTAATAAAAGGTTTAATAATAAAGAGGTGAACTATAATGAATTTGTGGTTGTGATAGTCATTGTTTACATTCGTGCTTAGCTGGAGATAAAAGTGATGGTTGCAAGTGCGGGGTTAAACTGTTCTGAACCATTTTGGGAGTAGCGGAAAATTTTGACATACCTCTATAATTCTTTGCGTCATTTTTGTATTTATACCCGTATACGAAGATTTAACGAGTATATGTATTCTGTTTGTGCTAACAGTGGATGTGTGTAAAGCAGGAATGAAACGTTTCCTACCCTATAAAGTGTATATATAATAAGTCGATATAATCATGTCTGTCTGACCATCCTGTTGAGCGCCTAGTTCTTTCGTGATACAACTTCTATAATAGTGTATTTCAAAATTTCCACCCGTGCCCTTCCCGACCACACAAAAGACGAATGTCTACAATTTTGAAGATAGAAAAAAAAGGAACGTGCAGTATTGCAGAGAATGACCATATCTACCAGATTGCCGAATCTAATTTAGATCGGATCATTATTATAGCCAGAGTGATGAAATTAATTATCAGCAGCTAACCCCCTCCCCATCATCAGTGCGGCCGCTACTGATTCTTTTTGTTGCTCACACACTACTTGCCTTGGGCAGCAGACGGCCTGTGGAGGAGAACGTCGTGTTGTTTCGAAAAGAACTGTAGATGAAAGATGTAGAAAAAGAATAATTAATTTATTATTAATGACCCGATCCGATCCAGATTCGTGCCGATGATAGATTATGAGCACCACAGTTTTTCGTCTCTTGTGGGCAGTGTTGCCAATTTAGCTATTTTCCCACCAGATGCGGGATATATTGTAAAATGCGGGCAGCGGGAATTATGGCCATTTTCAAAGAATATTGGCGTAATTTTAGCTTACTAAAAACCTCTGGCAGCTTCGTGTATTTTTATGCTTTCACGATGCCACATTTTATATACTTTGTCGTATTTTTTTTATTTAAATCGCAAAATAACATCGATAAGCCAAAAGAGAATTCCATTTCTTCGTTTTGAAGCATTAAATATATTAAATCGAGTTTAATACCATCACTAACGAGGTATTTCACAATCTAATTCGATCGCGAGTGTAAGTGTAGAATGCCTAAGATTTACATACAAGCAGAAACCGCGTCATGCCTTGATGCAAGACCCATCATTCCAAGACTGGCTGGCTCTAGATGCAGCAGATGATGGGAAATGCTATTGTCAACACCATAAGTCTAGCATTAATGCAGACAAACAAAGTACCGTTTGTTGCATCTGTGTCTGTCAAAACATGCCAGCAAGAGGCGGCATTGTGTTTATAGATTGCTACACATTCATCAGTCAGTCCAATTGACCATTTGGGATTGTTGTGTGCAGCCCAATTTCGAGATGCCAGTGCTATGAAGCCTCATAGGTCAAAGTGCTTAAGCGTGCTTACATTTTTTGCTACATCTGTCATCGAAATCTACATCTACATCATCTACATCAGTAGTTCACAACAACACACGTACACTGCACGAGGCAGCATGCTTGAGCGTGAGTGTGTGTGTGAGAGAATCTGCTGCGACAACCAACCCCAATAAATGACTTACGCAGCAATCGGGCGAGGGGAAACACAACCGCGGGGTATTCCCGCTGCTGAAAATTCATTTGATCATTGTGGCTACAATAATAATCCGATCTGAACCAAATTCGGGAATCTGGTAGATATGGTCATTTCCTACAATACTGCATTTTTAGTTTTTTCTATCTTCAAAATTGTGGATTTTCGTCTTATGTGGGGGCATAAACCTGAACACTTGTTCAGGTTTGGTATCACAGGAGTCTTGGCCAAAAGTTTGGTTGCTCTAGCTCTTATAGTCTCTGAGATCCAGGCGTTCATTTTACGAAAAAGCAAAATTACTCGATTTTTGTGTGTGAGTGCGAAAGGGATGGAGCGAAGTTTTTTGCGTATGTTTTTGTCTATTGTGGCTATATTAATGATCCGATCCGATTCAGATTTGGGCCCCTGATAGATATAGGCTGTCTCTATGATTCTGCATTTTTTCGTTTTCTGCTATCTTTAAAATTGTGGACGCCACAGATGTGCGCCCTTTGTGGGGGCGCAAGTGGGCGTGGCGAAATTTTGAAACACTTTTCTAGGAGTGAGATATCACATCAGTCTGGAAAAAAAATTTGATTGGTCTAGCTCTAATAGCCTTCGTGCAATGAGTGAAAAACAAGACGGACGGACAGACGGACAGACGGACGGACAGACATGGCTATATCGACTCGGCTATTGATGCTGATCAAGAATATATATACTTTATGGGGTCGGAAACGCCTCCTTCTGTGTGTTACACACATCCACTTTTACCACAAATACAATATACCCTATTACTCTTCGAGTACGGGTATAAAAATCGTTAAAATACTTTAGCGTTTTTTATAAGCTAACATAAAAATTTAATGGCTATTTCTAGCTATTTTCAAAGGCTAGTGTAGCTTTTAAAAGACCCCAAGAGTTGGCAACACTGTTTGTGGGGCCGGAAACTGGGAGGGAAAAATATTTAAATACACTTGTAGTAATGTGATATCACATAAATCTGGAAGAAAACTTTGGTTGCTCTAGCATATAAAGTCTCTGGGTACTAGGCGAAAAAGAAATCAAACGGACGGACGCACGGACAGACAGACAGACCAAGAGACATACATAGACGGCATAAACATATCGGTTATTGATGCTGATTTAGAATATAAATACTTTATGGGATCGGGAACGCTTTTTTGTCGGAGTTACACACATCCACTTTTAACACAAACACAATATACCATTTTTCTCTTCCAGTACGGGTATACAAATTAGAAAAGTAAAAGCTGATGAAATTTTTAAAACTCCACATAAACCATAAGGTCAAATATATTTAATTTAATTTAATTTATTTCATGCTTTATCCTAGCGCTACAAGTATAAACTTATTTTTATTGCGTTAGTCACTCGGTGAGTTTATAGAGTTTGTTGGAGTTGGAATGCTGCATACAATAATATAAGAGTTAAGTTAGATCACGCTCAGTCGCTGTTATAAGCCTCACGCTCAGTCGCTGTTATAACTCTCCCAAAATGTTATAGCGGCTGCCTGAGAGAGTGAGGCGACCGTTTGCATCGCTGGCTGCGAGCAGTGCATTAAATGAATTGAATTTGAACGGCTGTTTATTTCTTCTCGTCGGCATCGAAAACCAAAGTTTTGGACACCACCATTTAGAGCTGCTGGACCGGCATCATCCCCATCATCGTTATTTTCCAGGAAAACCATTCTGGATTTTTCATTGGCGCCCGAGCAGGACTTCGGAATCAGCATTTTCGTGGAAATTCGCAGCTAAAAAAACAAAAACAGTAACAGTGCATTTTCGTCGTCTCGGCACAAGTTACTGGTGTTTAATCGTGTGCGAATAAAGCTCTAGCTGGCTGGTCTGCGACATTTGGATAACCATCACATTAAGGAAAGTTCTCGGAGAAATGCCGAATGTACAGGTATTCTAGTGCAAAAAGTTGAGTGAACTAAGCCACCATTGTGTGAGTTGTGTGTGTGCTTATTGCAGCATCATAGCCGGTGGCCTCATTTTCTGGCACTGTTTGAATTGGAATACCAATTTATTAAAATATAACCCAAATAAAATCAACCGAAGTGAACAGCCAGAGATTAATTTATTACTTTTTATGGAAACTTAATGAAAAAGTGTACATCACATTGAGGTCCCACTGTACTCGCTAATAAGAATTAACGGAACGGTCATTGCCTATTGTCAATTCTCTTTTTTATGAAATACCGCTTGTTGGTGGTCCGTTAGTTTCGGTAACGCTATCGGTGCGCCAAATTGTGCATAGTTTGGCGGCGTTTGGTTGTGTGCGTTGGCGTCATATTTCTGTACGTTGTAACGTTGCTTGCGCTGTGTTAACCCATTAAAGTCAATGCACAGTCTTAGACATTTTTGGAGTTCGTGTAATTAATTGTGGATAATATTCTGGCGGTTTCGGCTGTGTACGTTGGCATCAGATTTCTGTAACGTTGTAGCGTTGCTCGCTCTGTATTAACCCGATAAAAAGAGAGTTCGGAGAATATTCTTTTTTTTGGTTTGGTTTTTTTTTTGGATTACACAGAAACGAGCTTTTTATATCAGCTTGTTAATTTTGCCAAATGAGTGAAAAAGAGAAGGAATTCGCCCCACTCCCGCAGGGAGCGGGAAAGGAAGTAGGGAGCAAGCTAAGCCAAAAGTTATTGACGGCAATGCAGAAACACGACAAGGTTATGAACGACATTAGGCGACAGAAAACGGCTTTTGAGGAAAAACTATTTCTTTTTGACCCTCTTCAAATGAAGTGCAGGTTAGAACTGATCGAGAATTATTGCGAAAAGTTAATGGACATTCAGGCAGATATAGACATGTTAAATCCCAGCAACGATTTACGATCAATGGTCGAGGATGTGTGCATTACCACGAGGGCGATGTATATGTCCGCAGTGAAAGATCCTGAAGGTCGGCGAGCGCATAGGGAAGATTGTGGCGATCAGCGTCATAGGTCACACCTGCCAAAAATGAATTTGCCCAAGTTTAGTGGAAAACATTCCGAATTTAAAAACTTCATAAGTCTGTTTGAGAGTTTGGTGCATAACGACCCAACGTTAACCAATGTGGAAAAGTTCAACCACTTGCTAGCGTGTCTCACTGATGCGGCATTGGGCACAGTGAAGGCGTTCCAAATCTCTGATAGCAATTACGAAAAGGCTCTGGAAAGCTTAAAAATGTCTACGATAATAAGTGTTTAATCTTTTTTTCGACACCATCTCACAGTTGTTCGACATTCCCCAAATAACAAAACCCTCTGCTTCATGCCTGAGGTCCCTGATTGACACGGTGTCTGCCTCTACTCCTCTCTGCAATCGTTGGGAAGTGAGAAGGACATAAATAGTGCATTGTTGATTCACATAGCAATGTCCAAGGTAGACCAGCACACAAAAGCACGATTCGAGGAGCAGTTGGATTACGACAAATTGCCGTCGTGGTCCGATTGCGCATCCCAGTTGAATCGGCGCTATCAGCATCTGGCAGCTGAAGAGTCAACAAGGAGTAAGGGAAAAGGTAAACCAGAGATAAGCAAGGGACACACGAAGTCTTCCTTCTCCTGTGCAAAAGTCTGATCGGCGCGCCGAGTCGAAGTGTAGCTATTGTTCAGCGACCAATCATATTATAAGCAGTTGTCAAGGGTTTAGTGCGCTTCCTGTTCTTCAACGTTTTAATATCACCAAGCAACTTCGCTTGTGCATAAATTGTTTGAAGCCAGGTCACACAGTTTCGAAGTGCAAGATAGCAAAATGTAGAGTGTGCTCCAAGTCCCATAATACGCTGCTTCACCGATACGGGGGGTAGAGTCACAGCAAAGTACGTCTGGTACAGCTTCTGTGGAACAGCCCTCAGTTTCTGAAAACCCAATGGCCTACTCTAGCCATGTGGCAAGTACTGACCAAGTGATTCTCGCGACGGCAGTAGTGAAGGTGAAAGATCGGTCCGGACAGTTTCAATATGCTAGGGCACTGCTAGATTCCGGCTCCCAAATAAATTTTATGTCCGAGGATCTCGCACAGCGCCTAAGACTGCACCGTGACGAATCATGCCTTAGTATCACAACTGTTGGAAAAAGTTCGTCCGTCGTAAAGAACAAGGTTCACACGTGCGTCAAATCTCGTGTCAACGCTCATAATTTTGCTACCGATTTTTGGGTATTACGGTCAATTTCCACATACCAACCCGACCATGTCGTAAATTTCGCCCAGTGGAATATCCCAGCAAACCTTGAGCTGGCAGACCCACAGTTTTTCAAGCCCGCTAAGGTCGACTTACTGCTAGGGGCAGAAACCTTCTTCGAATTGATATGTGTAGGCCAAATAAAGCCAAGTTCGAACATCCATCAATCCAAAAACACTGTTAGGTTTGATTGTTTCGGGAAAATATACTGCATCAAAACAGGATGTTGTATGCAATAACGCTGTCGGCAGCGATACGTGTTCTCTCGACTCTCTGGTGGAGCGCTTTTGGGAATTGGAACATGTCCCAGAGAAGTCGAAGGCTGTACATACAGCTGAACAGTTGGCTTGCGAACGCAACTTCAAGCAGACATCCCGCAGGCTTGAGTCGGGTCGTTTCGAAGTAAAGTTGCCGTTTAAGGTGAATCCCAAGGTCTTGGGTTTCTCTTTCGAGACGGCAAAACGCCGCTTTCTATCCCTGGAACGCAGAATCGCGAGTGATCAATACCTGCATCACATGTATATGGAGTTTATGAAAGAGTATCTCAATCTTGGTCACATGTCGTTGCTTCCAGGCACTCCACCAGGACACCATTACTATATTCCGCATCAATGTGTCCTGAGACCTGATAGTAGCACCACCAAGCTCCGCGTAGTCTTCGATGCATCGAGCAAAACGTCAACTTCAATTTCTTTTAAACGAGACTTTGATGGTGGGAGCCACTATTCAGAGGGAGCTTTTGCAACTCTTGCACGATTTCGATTAAACCGTTTTGCGCTTACAGCGGATATCTCCAAGATGTATAGGCAAGTGCAGGTTGCTGAAGAAGATCGAAATTTCCAATTGATTCTTTGGAGGGAAAACCCAAATATTGATGTGCAGACGTATCGTTTGAATACTGTCACGTATGGGACAGCCTCAGCTCCATATTTGACCATCCGATGTCTCGTTGAGCTAGCAAAAGTCTATGCTAAGTCCCATCCTGTGGCATCGCAAGTCATAGCAAATGATTTTTACGTTGACGATATGCTGACAGGAGCAAGTTGTCTGGAAGAGCTGGAAAGAATTCGGCAGGAAGTTAGTGAGGTCCTGGAAGCTGGGGGGTTCATGTTGGCCAAATGGGCGTCAAATCATACCCAGCTGCTGTCTGATAGTGGACAGGGAAAAATCTCTTCAGTTTGACCCTTCCGCTTCCATTAAAACACTCGGGATTCGTTGGAATCCGCAAACTGATTTGTTTCACTATCAGTTAGACGACTCATTTGACTCATTACCCCCGACGAAGCGCAACATATTGTCAGTTGCATCGCGATTGTTTGACCCATTAGGGTTGCTATGTCCCTTAATTACCAGGGCAAAGATCTTACTGCAGCATCTTTGGAGGCAAAAGTTGGATTGGGACGAGTCAGTTCCCATGAGTCTGCATACGAGTTGGAACAGGTTCAAGCAGAATTTGTTCGAACTAGACAAGATCTCTATCCCTCGCTTTTATTGGTCTTGCCAATAATGCCTCTATCAAGTCCACGGATTCGCTGACGCATCAAGTGATGCGTACGGATGCTGTATTTATGTCCGTACAAAGGACGACAAAATGTAGTATCCCGACTTCTTACAGCAAAGTCTCGAGTATCTCCTCTCAAAACCAAATCAATTCCACGACTGGAATTGTGTGCAGCGCTTCTTCTATCCACGCTATGGGCTCAAGTTCGGCTGCTGCTAGACAAATTTGCAATTGAAAGCGTGAATTTTTGGTCGGATTCCCAAGTCACTTTGTATTGGCTGGAAAGGGATCCAGCCACGCTAGCAACGTTTGTGGCCAATAGGGTTGCTGAAATCCAGGAGTTGTCTAGTGGTGTGATTTGGCGTCACGTTCCCACCGATCAAAACCCAGCCGACTTAGTGTCTCGTGGAACAGATGTAGACGGTATAATGTGCTCATTGTGGAATAATGGGCCGCATTTTCTTCTTAGTGGTCCTGAGAATTGGCCGCGTCTTCATCAGGTTGAGTTGTCCCCAGAAATGGAAAGGTCGGAAGACAAGAAAAGTGTGGCAGCACATTCTGTGGCAAAGGGTCAGACAAATGAGATCATCGAGCTGATTGGAAGATGCTCATCGTTCCAGAAGCTGCTTCGGATCATGGCGTATGTGAATCGGTTCATTCAAGGTGGTAATCGCAGTCGAGACGTGGTTGTGTCAGCTAAGGAACTGAAGGTTTCGTTCCTTAGACTGGTACAGGTAGTCCAAAGATGTGAACTGGGACCAGAATTCCTCAAACTGGATAAGTCGGAAATTTTGTCTCCACATCTTCAGCGACTCAGCCCGTTCATACATACGAGCGAACTTGGCGGAGTCACCTTCCGACTGATGCGTGTTGGCGGAAGGTTGCTGCACGCAGAAATTCCATACGATGCGAAGTTTCCTCTACTTCTGTCCCAAAAATCGCAGTTCGTGACCCTGTTTCTACGCCATTTGCATCGTGCTCATTATCATGCAGGTGCAAAGGTAATGGTTTCCCTTTTAAGGGAGCAGATTTGGCTAGTGAACGCCCGTGAAGCGTGCACAAGAATCGTGAGGAATTGTGTGCACTGTTTCCGATACAAGCCCATCCTCATGGGGCAGATCATGGGAAACCTGCCAGCTGACCGAGTGCGAAGAGCTCGACCCTTCCTAATTTGTGGGGGTAGATTTCTGCGGTCCATTTCAGGTGTCGCTCAAGATTCGAGGCAGGCCCCCATTAAGACCTATGTAGCCGTGTTCGTGTGTTTTGCGTCAAAGGCTGTTCACCTAGAATTAGTAATCGACCTATCAACTGATAGTTTTTTGTGTGTTTTCAAAGGTTCGTCGGGAGGAGAGGACTTCCGGAGAAGGTATACAGCGACAACGCCACCAACTTCGTGGGCGCGAGCCGAGTGCTGGAAGAGCTTCACGCAGCCTTTCGGAGGGACCAGGATCGGCTCAGGACCTACGCAGCTCAACACGGCGTCGAGTGGTGTTTTATACCACCGAGAGCACCGCACTTCGGCGGGCTGTGGGAGGCGGCAGTCAAGGCGGCCAAACAACGGCTGATCCGAGGAGTCGGGAACGCCAAGCTCACCGCGGACGAGCTGAGCACACACCTGGTCGAGGTAGAGGCCATCCTCAACTCCCGGCCAATCGCTTCGCCAGGCAACGACCCCAGCGATGGAGAAGCCTTGACGCCAGGGCACCTGCTCATCGGGCAGCCGCTTCTTTCGCTGCCGCCCGAGTCCGCGCAAGACGACAATTGCAGCAAGGGCAGCTTCGCGTTTTTGAAGCGGTGGCGCATGCTGTCCGCGCTCAAGCTTCAGTTTTGGCAGGGCTGGTCAGGGACTACCTGGCCAGCCTGCAGCAGCGGCAGCAGTGGTCCACCGAAGGGCCGAACCTCGAGGCAGGATGCCTGGTGCTCGTCCACGAGGACAACACACCGCCTCAGAAGTGGACCACAGGGCGAGTGGTGGCAACAACGGCAGGAGAAGATGGCAAGGTACGCGTGGCAGAGGTGCAAACGTCCGCAGGCGTTATTAAACGGGCAATTCAAAAAACTTGCAAAATTGCCAATTGATGGTTAAAGCGCCGGAGGCCTTCAACGGGGCCGGAATGTTGGAGTTGGAATGCTGCATACAATAATATAAGAGTTAAGTTAGATCACGCTCAGTCGCTGTTATAAGCCTCACGCTCAGTCGCTGTTATAACTCTCCCAAAATGTTATAGCGGCTGCCTGAGAGAGTGAGGCGACCGTTTGCATCGCTGGCTGCGAGCAGTGCATTAAATGAATTGAATTTGAACGGCTGTTTATTTCTTCTCGTCGGCATCGAAAACCAAAGTTTTGGACACCACCATTTAGAGCTGCTGGACCGGCATCATCCCCATCATCGTTATTTTCCAGGAAAACCATTCTGGATTTTTCAGAGTTCATTTTTGATCTGTTATCTACTAAAAGCTAATAATTATACATGAACATTTTGACAAAAATTATGTACTTAAAGTAAATACTTATATATTAAAATTTTTTTTTTTTTTTTTTTTTTTTTGTTGTTGTTGTTGTTTTATTTTTAATGGTTTCCTAAATACTCTTTGATTTTATTTTGAAATTGAGTTGCGCTCCTAATTGATTTAATGTGATGGGGAAGACTGTTCCATACGCGGATTGCAATGACAAAGAACTGCCTCTTCGAGCAAAGCGTATGAGCTCGAGGGCATAAATAGTTAGTTCTTTGTGAAGTAGCAGGGTTAAGTTTGCTGTGAAGGTAAATTGGTTCTTGAGTCGTTACAATTTTATGAAAGTATACTAGAGTTATAAAATCTATCCAAGTGGTCAAGTATTTTATTTGTCAAGTGCTATACATGGTCAAAACGTCTTAAATTAAACACATATCGGACAATTGAATTAAAGGCTAATACCAGTGTGCGCTTGTCGCGGGCGTCACTATGTCCAAATATTTCAACACCATAAAAAGAGTCGGGAGAAGAATGACTTTAGAAATCAGGAGTCTTATATCTTCTGGTAAAAATGTTTTGGACACTGACAGTTGTCGTAACAGTCCATAGGTACGTCCTGTTGCCTTTGAAATATGTTTGCTCCATGATAGTGTGTTACTAAATGTTATACCCAGGTTAACTGCGTGGTCTTCATAGGAAATGGGTGCATTGTCAATGTATAGTTTCTCCAGATTGTTTGCGCCAATACTTTTTTAGCAATTTCCAAACATTTTGACTTTTTGGATTTATTACCAGGCCATTCTCTTTTGCCCATTTCTATATTATGGAAAGCATCTTGTTACTCGTACTGACACAAACATTTATTTCGTTAACGGGATTACTAACATAAATTTGGACGTCATCAGCATATAGATGTACTTCACATTCGGACAAGACACTAGGGAGATCATTAACATTTATTGAAAACAATAATGGTCCTAACACAGAACCCTGAGGAACTCCCCGCGTAAGTTTCAAAAAGTCGAAATTTTTGTTCCTGAGACTACTGCTTGCAATCGATTTGTAAGATAGGACTTAACAAAGTTGACTGCAGTGTCTGAGAAGTTGAATAATTTCGTCAATTTTGCACAGAGTATGTTATGGTTTACAGAGTCAAATGCCTTACTATGGTCAAGAAGTGTCAAGAACGTAACCCAGTTTTTGTCAAGTTGCTGTCGTATATCTTCCACAAAATCCGTCATAGCACTTATACAACTTCGTTTCTTTCGAAAGCCCGACTTTTTGACTCGTCAGCGAGTTTTGAGTCAAAAAGTGTTCAATCTGTGAAGACATACGATTTTCAAGAACTTTGGAAAGAAACGGAAGTATTGAAATAGGTATATAGTCATTATTTTGTTTTGGGATGGGTAATATTTTTGCCTTTTTCCATTCAGTCGGAAACGTGGATGTAGTAATGGCGTTGTTAAATATATACGTGACGTGGGAAGTAGCTATTATATAGGCACTCAACTATGGGATAGTATAAGGAAAACAAAACAAAGACAAAATTTTAGCATAATAGTAAAAAAAGGTCAACGAGATCCTTTTACAGGGAAATGCTCAAAAAAAAACTACCTCTAAACTATCACATCAAATATATTTCAAGGATATGAAAAACCTGTTTGACACTGGTTTCGAACCCGTACAATAAACAAGTACATTATAAAACAAGAGGGAAAGGGAAAGTGCATGAGTGAGAGGGAGGATCGAAGGGTAGAACTGGTTTAGAGAGAGGGGGAGGGAAAGGGAAAGTGCATGAGTGAGAGGGAGGATCGAAGGGTAGAACTGGTTTAGAGAGAGGGGGAGGGAAAGGGAAAGTGCATGAGTGAGAGGGAGGATCGAAGGGTGGAACTGGTTTAGAGAGAGGGGAAATGTAAGGATTGATTTTGATTTGTCAGAATTTACAGGTCAAAAATCGATATTTATTTTACAGAATTTCCGTGGGAAAAAGAAATTTGTTGCCGTTTTTCGCCGATAGGGGCGCCACCAAGTAGTAATGATATAGGCACTCCTGCGTATATTTGGGAGTATGCTTGTAGTGCTGAAGACTCTGATAGTGAAGCACCATACGTTTTCCCGGATGATGATCAAATTTTCGATTTGGTCGATGATCAGAACTGCGGTGAAAATGATCGACTCCGGGAACTACTTCGGGATGAAGATGACGCTGAGTTAATGGCGGCGTTGGAAAGAACTGAGGCTTTTAAATAATGTTTAATAAGAATATTCGATGTATTTTTCTAATCATTATATAATATACATACATACATAGGTATAATAAAAAGAATACTACATTTAAAAATTTATTCTCAATGTTTCCTTTTACTTCTGATTGGGTGAATTTCACTTCCTACTATTACATGTTACATCCCCCAGAGAATCATATGATTCGTTGAAACAGGTTGTTCCCAGCGAGGATTACACAAAAGAATAAGTGCATTTCAGGTAGCATATAGGTACCTGGTATTGAATGTATTTATTGGTTGAATTTCACATCCTATTAATATAGGTACAATAGTGTAAATTCACTTACATTTAAAGATATACATATACTGGTCAAATTATTTTTTTTATTTGTTTGTAATTTTTTCATTTATTTGCTTTAATTCTTTTGTTATGCTTCAATAAAATATGCATATTGAAGACAAATTTTAGCCAAAACATCTTAGGTCCAGGACACAAGTAACAGCGATAAAATGATGCTTTTGATTTTGGGTAACTAAAGTTATGAATTTTTAAGGTGTGTTTTTTCAGAGCATTGCGAGACCCAAACGATGTTTTAGCATAGCACAACTCACAATGAAGTACACACATTTCGAATTGAAAATGAACTAAATTATCTTAAGAAATCGAAGTTATTATATAGGGTTTCAAGTGATGTGCATACATTTGTATGTATGTACAAAAGATTGTATGCATTTCATTCTGTTTATATAATGTTGTCATGTTACCGGTTATATAAAGACAGAAAATGTATATATGTATGTAGATATAAAATCATATACTAATCGTATACGTATAGAATAGAAGGATTGTTTCAATTATCACCCAACAACCAATCAGATTTAAGACATCTGGCTTTTACAACATTAGAACCATTTACTTATTATCACTCAACTACCAATCAGCATGGGTCTCTTATGTATCAATTTGAACTAATGAGAGTATAAAAGGTCATGTAATCTTGATTCAATAATTTATTATAAAACCGTGTCTATTTTAAATAGTTTCTATTCATATAATGGTATGCATACAATTTTATTATTTATATAAAAGAATAAACGTTTAACAAAATACATGCATGAATAGACTTTCCTAGAAATACTTAACGATGCAAAAGCCTGTGGATGGATACACCAAGGTTGAGGATTTATGTTTAGGATTTGAGTACAAGATCATTGGGTGTAAACTCAAAAAACATCATTTGGAAATAAAGTAGTCCTTTATTTAACTGATAAGGACAACGAGCAGCTGTGGATATTTCTACCTAAAAGTTATGTATCAAAATTTTCATCAAAAAACACACTTTAAGATGTTGAAGGAACATGGAATTTCCCATCTTATATATAAAGGGAAAGAGATGACTAGATATAGTACTGCCCATTTTCAATTTATATGTAAAGAATAAATAAATAATTCAATACAGCACATCCTATATGGATGTGTAAGAGAAGAAGAGACAACTATACATTTTCTATTATAGAATAAAAAGGGATCACCAGGGTTTATATAAGTATACGTGAATATACATATATATACATACATATGAAAAAGAGGAGGCTAGATGCACTTCTCATTGACAATATATATGTAAAGAAACATAAGGTTAAAAGAACCACGGTGTGTATATAAGGACCCAGACTCTTTTTAATCAACATCAGTATTCGATTCAAGAAGCCAGTTGAAACATGTACGCCAAGCAGATACAACTTTTTTAATGCAATTCGAAGAGATGATCTTCAAGGAACATAGAACAACTCTTGAAAACCTTATGGTTATTTTGGAGGATCTGGAGGAAAAGGAGCTGCAGTACTCTAAGTTTGGATTCCATTACAAGCTGTGCCCCTGGAGCGATGATGAAGCTACAGATGGTCCTGACACGTGCCAGTGTCACACATTACCGGGGAAGAAAGCTCAAGCAGTAGATTTAATGATAAAAATATTATAATTTAAACAAGAGATTAAATCCCAGCTTAAAAAATTAATAAATACGATTTACTCTAAAACAACATTGAGTTTTTTATTTCAAACAGATTTTCTTATACATTTTTATTATTAACTTATCATTATAATTAAAATCATTTTTCCTAAATTGTTTTAAAAACAATTTAATGTTTTATTGCTGCTCTTAAAAATTGCATATAGGATACAGTAATGACCGCAGGTACTTGAAAAAATATCCTTGCAGAGGCTGTTTATTAAATGTAAACTTTATTGAATTTTTCCTTAATAATTTTTTAAATTCTGTCTTTTTGAGGATATTGACCATATGAATCAAAAAAATTCGGCTGAATTTTTTGTTTTCAAAGTAAAAAAGCAACCCAATGCGATCCAGGCTCTTTTGAAGAATCTGTGTTTGCTATTATTAAAGTAGGATATTTCGAAATTACTTTAGGAAGCTTATCAGAGGGATAAACTCCTGTAAAAATTTTGCTTGTTTTGGAATGCTTGGAGAGCAAATGATCGATTTGTAATGTATTCATTTTACAATAGGACTCTGATATTACGATGTTTATCAATATCAATCATTGAATCATATTCACAGTATACCAAACAAGTTACTGCTTCTGTAAGAGGTTCAGAAAAAACGTCCTTCAATTCGGATGGCTCCTTGAGAAATTAAATTTGAGCACACAGTTGAATTGTGATGGTCTGCAGTTAAGTCAAATGCTAGTGTTGAGCTATTAAGCGTTTTTAATAGCTATTGCAAAAGGTAGGTTTTAAATAAAGAGCCGAGGATTTCAATTGGAAATACAATTTTATTTATTATATGAGGTAGCGGCAATACGCGTGTGTAGCTGGGGTATAAAAGTGCACCGAAAACTATGATAGTTACATCCAGACTGCTTGAGGGCAGGCGGACCGAATTGCCCGTGCCCCACTGCAAGAGGTAGAGAGAACCAAAGATGCTCGGGCTGCTGCTGAGCCGAGTGCGAGCGATAGATAGAGAGAGAGTGAGAGAGAGAGAGCGCGGGAGAACAGCATAGATGCTGCAGCTGTATTTACACTATTTACAATTCAGTGTTCAATCGTATAAGCAAACATATGTAGGTAGATTTACGTTAGGCTGCTCCACTAACTAACAACAAGTTTTTATACCTAAACATCGGGCTGGGAAACCCGACATCCTCCCCCGTTGAAACCTGTCTTTCAACAGAATCTGCAGGGTTTCGCAGATAAATCGGATGTTGGGGTCCTGTTAAGCTCATCAACGACACGTTTTTGACTCGATCACAACCTCCAGACACGACCCATCCCAAGAGAGTTTCCTGAAGTATTGGTAATCCCGGCGAAAGCTTGAATTGCCCAACGCATAAGAGCTCAAAAACAGTCTTGCACCAATCAGCAGATCGATGCCCTGAGGTATATGATATCCTGGATCGGCGAGTGGCAGGTTTCCAGGGACCATCCAGCTGCAAGTGTTCACGCTGCGGCTTGGCTGCCGATCAGTGATATTAGGGACGATTACAGCAGTGATGGGAGCCGAGTATGTCGACAAACGAGAGTGAAGGCTTATTTTCACTGACATTCCATCGGTGACGAGGCTGGAGTCGCCTATTCCAGAAACAGCAGTGGACGATTTTATCTTCCGAAGCTGAAGCTGATTAGCTAAACGGGATGTTATTAGATGCAGTTGAGAGCCGGAATCTAGCAGCGCTCGGCAAGAAACGAAGGCCCCAGAACTATTTTTGACTAGGACGGTGGCCGTGGGTAATAGCACATCATCATTACTGAGATCCTGGGCAATAAGTGCAGAATATGCAGAGGCTGAAGCAGAGGACTCAGTGATGAGATGCGACGACGTGTCAAGTAGCACAGATCCACCTTGGGCTGCAGTAGCTTCAGGACCTCCAAAATGCAGGAGAGTGTGGTGCCTACGCCCACAGGTACGGCATTTGCTGGAGCTGCATTTACTCAACCGATGGCCTGCCTTGAGGCAATTTACACACAGGGAGCACCTTTTGGCTTCTTTATAGCGATTTGATGGAGACAGTGCTAGAAACTTGGGACAATGATGTATTCCGTGAGCACTGTCATTGCACAGAACGCAACCTGATGTGTTTTGCTTAAAGGCAGCAAGTATGAATTTGGAATGGCTAGCTTTACTGCTCCTGCCCACCTGACCGCTCGGCGCATAGGTTGTCATAACGAAATCCACTGTTTCCAACGTCCTGCATCGCTGCTCCAAAAACGAGGCCATGGACTCCCATGACGGAATCAAGTTAACGAAGGCTGAGTCCTCTAATCGTTCCTCCCACTTGGCTTGAGTCGCTGGATCCAGTTTACGAAGCAGCACCTGCACGATGATGCATCCTGCGATCTGCTCAGGAGTGCCCAAAGCCTGGAGCGCCCGAATATGAGCGTTAAACTTGTCCGAGATCTCCCGAAGCATCGACACCGACCCATTCTCCACAGACTGTAGTCCCAGGATCACAGTAATGTGCGCCTGAAAAAATTTAAACGACGATTATTAAACCTTTTTTCCAACAAATCCAAGGCTATATTATAATTGCTGTCAGAAATTTCCAGCGCACGAACTGTCTCCAACGCCGAATCACGCAGGCAAGATCGTAAATGCTGGAACTTCTCAATGTTGGAGAGGTCCGGATGATTGTCGATGATAGTGGTGAACATCGAGTAAAAGTCCGTCCAATCCGCATATCCTCCACTAAAACTTGGCAATTGTATAGGAGGCAGGGATGATGCTGGCCTGCGACGAGGTGGCGGCTGAGAACCAGCAAAACCAGTAGTTACATTCGGTCCAGCAACCGTTGAATGCAGAGGCATGTAGCCGCTAATCCGATCAATTTCACGCCGAATCGAAGCCTTGAGAGCACTGGCAAGCGTTTCAAAACTGTCGCACAGTCCACTGTGAATTTCGCTGCAGTCCAATTCTTCGAGCTCGTTGTGAAATGTCTCAAATTGCCCGATCAGTTTCTCAATCTGCTCCAACTTTCCCACTAGTGTGTAATAATCGGAGACAGCGGCCTCATCTTCCCAAGCGGTAGTCAATCTCTTAACCTTCTCGCAGAGTTCCGTTGACTTCATCCTCAAAAAAAGACACCCTGTTTTGCTCCCTTGTTACTGTCACTATAGTGTCGTTGGCAGCGTCCATAGCAGCAGCCGCTCTAGAAACGTTCGTAGCGGGAAGAGGAACGCAAAACGAAACGCGTGTAACAAACGGAACCTCAAGCGCAATTCGTGTATGTAAGAGCGGCTGGTGTATAGCAGCTATGTGGTCGATGGCACTGGCTATGTACAGAAGAGCGAAAACAGACGAACGAACGAAAATTATTGTTTATAAATGCAGTTTGTGATTGTACTGATCAATTATTTATTGCACAATCACGTCGGGGTCACCAAACGTTGAGCTATTAAGCGTTTTTTTTTTTTTTTTTTTAATAGCTATTGCAAAAAAGGTAGGTTTTAAATAAAGAGCCGAGGATTTCAATTGGAAATACAATTTTATTTATTATATGAGGTAGCGGCAATACGCGTGTGTAGCTGGGGTATAAAAGTGCACCGAAAACTATGATAGTTACATCCAGACTGCTTGAGGGCAGGCGGACCGAATTGCCCGTGCCCCACTGCAAGAGGTAGAGAGAACCAAAGATGCTCGGGCTGCTGCTGAGCCGAGTGCGAGCGATAGATAGATAGAGAGTGAGAGAGAGAGAGCGCGGGAGAACAGCATAGATGCTGCAGCTGTATTTACACTATTTACAATTCAGTGTTCAATCGTATAAGCAAACATATGTAGGTAGATTTACGTTAGGCTGCTCCACTAACTAACAACAAGTTTTTATACCTAAACATCGGGCTGGGAAACCCGACAGCTAGTATAAAACTATTTTTATCAAACATTTCTTTTTTGTTATTTGTAAGCCTCGATCATAATGTTTTATTCCACTTGATCTGAATAGCATATTGTATCCTCTAGAGCTTTGAGGGTTTTCCGAGTTCGAGAAATCAAACTCAAGTGCCTGTGATGGTACTTGAACCCCATTAACCAATAGGTTAAAACGTTGAAGTTTAAAATGATCAAAATTGAAGGGATTCAAGTCTCGATGTCCGGAATATGATTTGTTTTTGACCATGCAAAAGCTAATAAATTAGGAAGCTGTCCAATAACTGCGTTATCAATTGATAATGTATTATTTCCTGGATAAATTGTAAATGATTTTACTTGGACTTTGCTAAATGGATAAATAGCATTTTTAGTTTGTAAAACATGATGATGAGCCAATAGAATGCTTGGATTAATAGTTATGTGGTTCATGAAAAGTTGTGCTTCCAATATCTTAAGATTAGATTCAGTTTCAGATTCCATTAAATAAAATGCTGTTTTTTCAATGTTAAAAGTAATCCTCAAATCAACATTATTTATTAGCAGTTTTGGTTGATTAAATATATCTCCATGAACTTTTCCGAAGAGTTCAACTTTATTACTGTTTTGAAAAATATTTTTGAGCATAATATTTCCATCGGTGTTTACATATCTTCCAGATAATAATTTACCATAGTTAGGATAATAACCTTGGGTTGCTAGGTGACTGTCACTGGCGTCACTACCATAGTTTAAAATCGTTTGCAAATACGATCTATAGTGATAGTTATTATCACTTTGAGACACTAATATATTATTTAAATATACAGAAGAACTTCTGAACATTGAATGCAGAATATTATTCACTACGCCAACATCGGATCCTTCAATGTTGCTGTTATCATTTTTTCTTAATTGTACAACAAGTCTTAAGTAAACACTTGACAGGTCTCGATATGTTTCACCATTTCCTAAGCAAACGAATTCAATTGAAGAGGCACTGTCCAATGAAGCTATAGGGTTGTATGAAACTTCTTCAGTTCTTAGAATAGAACTTTTGTGTGGGATGTGGCTCAAACAGATCCAATTCGCTTTTCATACATTCGATATGAGTGGTCATTTTGATTTAGTAAAAATGTCTCTTATAGTTAATTTCTTTGTTTTTTTTTTCTTTTAGGTCTCGACTGTGTATGTTTGCGTTTAGATGATAAATGAGAGCGTTTTTTCCTTGGTCTTCTCTTTTTATTCTTTATTCCTTCTCCATTTTGGAAACGTGTAAATTTATTAATAGCTTTATTTGATAGATTTTGCAATGCAATTTTGCTTTGTTCTTGGATAATGTTTCTTAGAGGTTTTCGACCAAACTCATTTATTACAGCCTTTCCAGTCTCAGAAGCTTGATTTTTAATAGCGTTTATCCCCGAAAGGAATAGTGGTTTAATGTAATTAAAAAAGACCACTAAAAAAATTTCCAATTCCTCTACCTTGCTGGATAACTCTAGGGGTAACATATAGACTTCCTATATGATTCAGACCTCCTCCACACTGATTTAAATAATATTGTTGATACGATTTCGCCATCATAGCTGCTTCTACTCTGAATAAATTTCCTTCTTTACAGCATTATTTATAGAATTTCTTTTCGTTTTCTAAAGTGGAGAGTGACAAAAATTGGAATTGCGGAAGATTCGAATGGTACTTTCTATCCTTGTGAATCGGTAATTAAGATTGCAATTTCTTCTGTTGACCATATTTCTAGGGGGTAATATTCAATATTTATACCCGTACTCGAAGAGTAATAGGGTATATTGTATTTGTGGTAAAAGTGGATGTGCAAAACACACAGAAGGAGGCGTTTCCGACCCCATAAAGTATATATATTCTTGATCAGCATCAATAGCCGAGTCGATATAGCCATGTCTGTCCGTCCGTCTGTCCGTCTGTCCGTCCGTCTTGTTTTTCACTCATTGCACGAAGGCTATTAGAGCTAGACCAATCAAGGTTTTTTTTTTCCAGACTGATGTGATATCTCACTCCTAGAAAAGTGTTTAAAAATTTCGCCACGCCCACTTGCGCCCCCACAAAGGGCGCACATCTGTGGCGTCCACAATTTTAAAGATAGCAGAAAACGAAAAATGCAGAATCATAGAGACAGCCTATATCTATCAGGGGCACAAATCTGAATCGGATCGGATCATTAATATAGCCACAATAGACAAAAACATACGCAAAAAAACTTCGCTCCATCCCTTTCGCACTCACACAAAATCGAGTAATTTTGCTTTTTCGTAAAATGAACGCCTGGATCTCAGAGACTATAAGAGCTAGAGCAACCAAACTTTTGGCCAAGACTCCTGTGATACCAAACCTGAACAAGTGTATTTCAAAAATTTCGCCCCGCCCCCACATAAGACGAAAATCCACAATTTTGAAGATAGAAAAAACTAAAAATGCAGTATTGTAGGAAATGACCATATCTACCAGATTCCCGAATTTGGTTCAGATCGGATTATTATTGTAGCCACAATGATCAAATGAATTTTCAGCAGCGGAATACCCCGCGGTTGTGTTTCCCCTCGCCCGATTGCTGCGTAAGTCATTTATTGGGGTTGGTTGTCGCAGCAGATTCTCTCACACACACACTCACGCTCAAACATGCTGCCTCGTGCAGTGTACGTGTGTTGTTGTGAGAACTGATGTAGATGATGTAGATGTAGATTTCGATGACAGATGTAGCAAAAAATGTAAAATGTAAAAATGATAAAACATTTTAAAATTCCACATAAATCACATGTGTACTGACTGAGTACGGGTATAAAAGTAGAGTCGCGTTCGAAGCGACTCCGTACGTTCTTTCTCGTTTTTGATATGCATTCGGATACATTAAAATTACTTTTTGTTAATTGATGTTTATTTTTAAGCATTGTTCAATATTTTACCAAAAATCCCCGAAAGTAGTGAACTGATTAGAATTGGTAAAAATCCTCCTTTTTGGATGAGAACTTTTCTCTTGGAATTGATTGAACGTTTTGGGCATGATATATAACGTAATGTATTTTTATACTTTTTGAGCGCATAAAGTTGTGCTCTTGATATCTTATGATTTCCTTGCAATGTATTCAGCACTATCTCAACTAATGCTTTAACCAACTCAATATCACAATTACCTATAATTGCATTTCGAAGTTTGTTATTTGCCCTTTTGAGCACATACAATAAATGTTTGTTCGCTTTCAGTCGATTTAGATTCTTTTTTTTGTAAACCATTTTCATCGGAAAAACAAACTGTATACACAGAATTAAAAATATCTGCTCGAAATCTTAGGAGATCATTTATTCCTTGAGTAAGATCAATTAGTAAATAACCATGCGGTTCATCTGTTACTTCCTTTATATATTCTGAAGAGCTCTTGGGAATTTTCAGGATAAATTTGTCTTGCTAAGCACTGAAATTGTAGTTTATCTCTAGGGTTTTTGAACGCAACGATGTATTTTGTGTTTAGTGAAATATCTCGGGTATGTGAAGATTTATGAAATATATTTTGTGTAACTACTATTACAGATAAGTTCCGGTGGTGAGATCCTTTCGTAAATAGCTCACATACACTTTTATTAAATGCACCCATCATCAAGTCATCCAATACTAAAAGAATGGGCTCGTTATCTTCATTTTCAATTGTTTCTGGAACTCCTTTATAGTACTCAACGTTATTAAAATTTGGTTTAGCATGCTCCTCTCCATAACACCAAAGTATTCGATTAATTGAAACGTTTAGCAAGTCGTTCCTTTTTGGTTATTAAATTTTCTAAAAAAGTTGTTTTGCCAGAACCTGAAGGTCCGCAAATTAGCATTGTAAAAGGATGAATAAATTGTTTAAACATTTTAGGAGTTTTTTTTATTATTTTTGACTCTGTTCTTTTATTGTTTACTTAAAATGTTATCTATCATTTAATATAATTTATATAGGCTTTCTCCTGGTCGCGTTTTTTGCTACAATCTTTTTTCGAAATGAGTAGAAGAGCCGCAATAATTGCAATAAACAATTTGTGTGTATCCTCTTTTGCGTGGATCACTTTCAAAAAAAACGTTTAAAGGTATCGATATTAAACAACTAGTAACTACAAGCGCTTAATGCATACTGAAAGTCTAAACATATGAGTCAGCATTACAGTATACAGTGTAATTTGAACTTTCCAAGATAACAAAAAGCTTAAATAAATTATTTAGAGCACATCTTAGAGGTTTTTTTTGTGGATTCTACAGTTGGTAAAAAAAATTTGGATATAATGTCAGACTTTTCCCAATATCGATATCAATAATGTTATTTGTTAAATACTTTGATAAAAACGTCTTCTTAATTTCACCACGTACAATTACGGTGCTAAATCTGTTTAGTGGTGATAGTATTTCACCTAAACTTAAATATGATATTTCACCATCCGACCATTCCAATCCATTTATGGTCTGACGATGCATATGTTGTTGTTTAATCATTTCATTGTCCAATTCATTTAGGTGGTATGGAGGTTTGAAATGAAAGAAATTCGGCGTTACTGTCCCAGTTTGCATAAACGCCAATTCCTTAATGAAAACTTGTTTGTTATTTCCAATGAGATATTGAAAATCAACTATAACGCTTGATTTCCTGTCGATTGTGTTCATGTTGGTTTAAGATTTTGGAATGAACTGAATAAGTCTGCAATATCTAACCCCTTTATATACCGCTCAATTCAGTAAGAGTTCTCAGTTTAACAAAAGCATTCAACCCTAATGGATACTCTTCAATCAAAAAAGAATTAGGTCGACTAGAAAGAAACAGGATCACGAAGTTATTTTCGGACTTGAATATTATGTGATACATAATTTAAAGTTAAAGTGCGGGTTTTCGACTTCAAGAAAATTTACTCCGATGATCTGGATGCAGCAAAGCAAAAACAATTTCGTTGGTTTAGATAAAGATGAATGGATGCAATTGGTTACATACAAGGAGTATATTCAATTAAAACTGGATCAGTATGATTTCTTGATGCCTGATACAATTATAGACCATCCATTATTGGCAACTATTAAATGTAATTTTAGATTTCGAAAATCCGATAAGCAGTATGTTTTTATAATTAATCAGTTTGGAAATAAAATTGAATTTGATAGTGAGTCCTGGAGATCATTTTTAAGATTAGGTATTTTTTTTTTATTTCAAGTCTTGAAATGGGTTTGATTCGCTTTTAAACCTCTTAAGTTTTACTCTTAGTTTTCGCTGTTTATCAGTAAGCTTCACTTTATCTAATGCAGGTTTTTTTGTTTTGTGAGTGTGCAAAAATGAAGTATCATTGACTTTACGTTTATATTATTTTGAGTTGAAAGATTTTTCCGACTTCAAATCATCATCACTGTTAATATGTAAATCAGGTAACTCATTGTCGATGAAGAGTTTCTTTTCTGAGGATTCATTCATTTTATTGGGGGGAATAGAATTGTTGTGCTTTTCCTCTAACCAAATTGACTCGTCTTGCGTTTGTGTTCCAATGCTTTGGGGTACTGAAAGTGGTGTTTTCTGCCTAGTTCTTATATCCATTGTTTTTTATTTCTTTTTTATTTTGATAGTAACACAATTCTTGACGTATTTTGATCCATTTATTAAAGTCACTAGTCTTATTATCATTTAAAATAGGTAAAAATTGTATGTTAATTAAATCATTTTCCTTTTCGCTATTTATTAATTATACCCGTACTCGAAGAGTAATGGGGGTATATTGTATTTGTGGTAAAAGTGGATGTGTGTAACACACAGAAGGAGGCGTTTCCGACCCCATAAAGTATATATATTCTTGATCAGCATCAATAGCCGAGTCGATATAGCCATGTCTGTCCGTCCGTCTGTCCGTCTGTCCGTCTTTGAAATGAAAGAAATTCGGCGTTACTGTCCCAGTTTGCATAAACGCCAATTCCTTAATGAAAACTTGTTTGTTATTTCCAATGAGATATTGAAAATCAACTATAACGCTTGATTTCCTGTCGATTGTGTTCATGTTGGTTTAAGATTTTGGAATGAACTGAATAAGTCTGCAATATCTAACCCCTTTATATACCGCTCAATTCAGTAAGAGTTCTCAGTTTAACAAAAGCATTCAACCCTAATGGATACTCTTCAATCAAAAAGAATTAGGTCGACTAGAAAGAAAACAGGATCACGAAGTTATTTTCGGACTTGAATATTATGTGATACATAATTTAAAGTTAAAGTGCGGGTTTTCGACTTCAAGAAAATTTACTCCGATGATCTGGATGCAGCAAAGCAAAAACAATTTCGTTGGTTTAGATAAAGATGAATGGATGCAATTGGTTACATACAAGGAGTATATTCAATTAAAACTGGATCAGTATGATTTCTTGATGCCTGATACAATTATAGACCATCCATTATTGGCAACTATTAAATGTAATTTTTAGATTTCGAAAATCCGATAAGCAGTATGTTTTTATAATTAATCAGTTTGGAAATAAAATTGAATTTGATAGTGAGTCCTGGAGATCATTTTTAAGATTAGGTTTTTTTTTTACTATATTTTTATGTTGGAATACGATACTTAAACAACAAATTACATTCCTTTATTATAAAAATATTATTCCTAAGTGTGCAGCCTTACAAAAATTTGATGTTCAACTTTTTCTGATTTAGATGGTACATATGGTAGAAATGTGCAAATAGATTTAACACGTTTATGCTTCGAAATATCTAAAAAATGTGCACTCAAATAAAACGAGATGTTCTTGAATATAAGCAAACAATCTTAAATAAGCAATCAGCCAATAATCATAATAATAAAAAATAAAAATTTTATTAAAAAAATGAGTAAGCAGCAAGTTGTTAATGAAATACATAAACCTGCTAGAAAAAACTTTACTCGTCGTAAATTCGTTTAAAAGGGGATTAATGATACGTGGCAAATCGACTTAGTTGAAATGATCCCTTTTATAAGAAAAATAAAGGATTTTAGATATTTGCTAACAGTGATTGATACGTTCTCAAAGTATGCATATGCAGTCCCCGTGAAGTCTAAAACAGCCTTAGATGTATCATCAGCAATGATGAGAATATTAAATATATCTAAACATATACCTATAAATATTCAATCGGATCAAGGAAAGGAGTTTTTCAATGCTTCCTTTGGGGAGTTAATGCGAAAAAACAACATAAACCATTACCATACATATACACACCTCAAGGCATCTATTTGTGAACGTTTTAATAGAACATTGAAAAATCGTATGTGGAAAATGTTTAGTATGCAGGGTAATCATGTCTGGATTCATGTATTGCATGACTTAGTAAATGAATACAATAATTCATATCACCGTACCATAAAAATGAGGCCTATAGATGTAGACAAGCAAAATGACGAGTTTATTTTAAAAACAGTTTATAATATTTGCAAGGTATACCCTAAACACAAGTTTTCGATTGGTGATCCAGTTAGAATAAGCAAATATAAAGGTATTTTTACGAAGGGATATGAACCAAACTGGACAACCGAAGTTTTTAACATTTTAAAAATCAAGTCTACCAATCCTGTAACATATGAGCTGGAGGACTATAAGGGGGAAATGATCAAAGGTTCATTTTATGACCAAGAACTCCAAAAAGTGAAAGATGAAAATGCTTTCTTAGTTGAAAAAATAATCCGAAGAAAACATGACAAAGTGTTTGTTAAATGGTTAGGGTTTGATGAAACACACAATTCATGGATAGATAAAAAGAATTTATTAAAATAATTAAACACCAATAATTTTATAATCTGTTTTTATTTTATTTTTTATATACATACATACTCTTTTCATTAAAATTTAAACAAATTATACAATTACTTATACAAATTTTGTATACTAAATCTAAATATATTCTATTAAGATTACTTATACAATATTTTGTGTATCATTAGTAGAATATAAACTATTTTGAATTTCAAAGTGATTATGAGCTAATGTTGAAATATTATCAGGCAATATAAATCTCTTGTCATCCTTATAATTAAGACTTATCTTATTTACAATTTCAGTATATATTTTATGACCTCTACTTCGAATAACTCTCTGCTGACCATAATAGGTTTTTTTATGTTTAATGCATTCAATATAATGTTCATGCGATAATCTTTTTCACTACTGATTTTTTACTCCTTTAACCTTTTTTTACGTTATGGTCAGAGCTATCATCTTTTGCAACTAAATAGGAGTATGCTTTTGCTTTTAATCCTGCAAAAGAGGTCATTATTCGACCTGCATTTTCGTCTTTCATTAAACCTAGTTCCTTGTTATTAGCACGATGTATACCGAATCTGTTTGAGGCTTGATAGTTTGAGGTGTCGAAGCGACTAGGATTGTCTTTAATTAGTTTATAGAAATCTTCTTCTGATTATATAATAAATGAATCTGTATCCATATAAAGTATTTTTGCTGAGGGACATTTTACAGAATGGAAATTATAGAAATAGTCATACATTAACCATTTTGAAAGTTCTAATACGCTAACTCCAATGTATATGGGTTTATCATAATAAATTTTTGATTTAGTTGATTCAATTGCAGCTAAATTATCTCCAAAGACTTCAACACTGTGAAAATTATGTCTAGCTATGCGTTGTCGAAACCCCTGCTGAATTCTGTCTGGAATCATAATGTTTGACTAATGCAACCTCACGACGCTTTTCTACATTTTCCATTGTTTTACCGTATACGGCATTAACCATTAATTTAAAAAGTTTATCTCAAACTCATTTACAGCCAATTTTCTAAGCGATGTATTTAGGTCAATATAAGGCTTTAACCAACAGGACTGTTTAAAAGATAGTATTCGAGATATTTTTTCTATAATCATACCTTGCTCTATACATAACTGTAGCTGTTTTAAATGTATTATATAATTCTTTTTATCTGATAAATCAGCTATTAATTTGGACTGCTTTCCTCCTGGTGGAATTTTATTTTCGGGGCAGAATGGTAAACTATTATGTTTATTATGAATATTTGTAGGATATTTCAGATATACTTCTAAGATGTATCCTATATTACCGCTGGGCGATATATTAAGAGCGTTGAAAGATACAATTTCATTATTACTTAGAAATTTAAAATTGGAATATGGAAGTGGTTGACTCATAGCCCAACCATATAAATTGTTGGCGTCAATATATGTAAGGTAGTTAATAGGATCGCTAGACTTGAATTTTTTTCATTTAAATATTTGTTATTTGCAGTAGCAATCCTTTGGGTACATTGAGTCAACCCTCCCCGGACTGCGGTTTTAAAAAGTTATAAATATCAGGATTACTTATAAGTTCCAATTCTATTTTTTGTGTATTTAAGCATTGCATCCCATGAAACTGAGGGAGCAGTAACATAATTAATTGGGTCTAATCTGTATACTCGTGAACAAAGATTTCTAAAATTTTCGAACACATCGGCAAGAATTAAAACATCGCTTTCTAAGTATAATTTTAAGTAATCTCTTATAGTATTACAGTTAAACATTCTCCACACGTTCTGTGCAAAGTTATAATCTTCCACGCTACATTCCTCATCATTCAGAGAATTATAAAAATATTCCCTTGAAGGGAGCTGGGGTTCCTCAAATTTTTGAAAACTATCTAAATAGTCATAGGGAAATACTCCTTTTCTTCGTAGCATATCAAATTTTTCGTCTTGATATTTGCTGCTCAATATTTTAAAATTGGATACATCCATATAGCTAGCAAGTTTTTCTAAGCTTGAATTTAAAAATCTATTTGAATCTATGTATCTTATTTTATATTGATGAAGATGGGAATCAAGCTTGCAAGTTTGAGTTAACGCAATATATAACTCTTTTATTGCATGGAATAGGTATCAATTCATCTCTTATCGATGTTACAAATAAGTGGATATCATATCTAGACAAGTTGTGACATACTACAGGGAAAAAAAAAGGATCGCTTAATCTAAATTTTTGTTTACAGACCTTATGGATAGGCCCTACATATTGACCCGTGAATTGATTAAAGTATTTATCACGATCATCAACCAAAATTCGCTCCTCGCAGGCACAGCACGCTTCGTGTTCCTGGCAGTCCTCATCCCAAATATTGAATTCATATATTGGCTTCTTACTAGTTTTCCAATACTTCTCATAAAGACCATCAGTTTTAGCACGAAGCACTTGACAAAAATTTTTCAATACAATCAGGTCCTGAAAACGAAGTCGATATGTTTAGAGTTTATTTATATATATTTATTTATTTTATAATATTTACCTTCATATGTCCACATTTCATTTAGATGAGGATTGTATTTATGTGAAACATAAAATGATACAGCACATGCTGTATGCTTCTGCGCCATAGTAGTAGATGATATCGATGGATCGTTTAGATTTCTATGGAAATTTTCCAAAACCGCCTCGATGTCAGCATAAATTACGACTGGGGGTGAAAGTTTTTTTGACCAACTTTTAAATATGGTTTTGGTATTGGGTTCTGGATATAGAGCCGCAACTTTTCCACACTCCTTAGTGTCATGAATTTTATTTGTAGTACTATAAAATTGCAAACAGTTGTCGCAAAAATATGCTGCACTATGCGAATTGCTATGTTGGGAATAGCATAACTTCTTCATGCACGTAATATAGGCATAATGCATCATTTGCATATCACTATTGATGCCTAGCAAATTTATATGATTAGGACGAATTTTATTAGTCCTCACTGTGGGTCCCACAACGTTTTTTCCATTATCATCAATTTCATATATATTGATGCTGAAATCCTCATTGGCTTTTTCAAATCGCTTTATTCCTTTGCTTGTTATTGGAAACTCAATCTCAGAAAAATCGAGTCTAAAACCGATATAATAAATTATATCCTGGTTTATGTCAAAAAATACGATAGCTTGATGGGATTGCTAATTTGTCTCGAGCCAACTTTTTTTCAGCTGGTCTTGTAAATGTAGCTTCTGCATGTCTTTTTATATGCTAATGATGCTAAAATACACCACTTGAAACAAAACTCATCTACATTTTTTAACATTGATGATTTTATTTTTTGGGATTTTATATTTTTGCAGGGATGTGTTCCAGTTTAATTATTGTCATCTCAAAATATTTAAAATTTTTTATAGCCCAACCTGAATCCTTCTCCTGGAATTCACTGCTTAAAGTAACAAGGTTTTCCAGTGCGTTATTTAGGTGTTCATCAATTAGCTCTTGCTCATATATGGGGTTGTATGAAGTTATGAAATGCTTCATTGTTTCTGTCAAGGTTTCATCATCAGTTTGCTTGACATACAGACCATATACTTTTAAATTAAACTTTACTGCTCTGTACTCGCTTAACCAACAATGAAGTAAATTGATAATATCATTTTTACAATCATTATAAAAATCTTTTAAATCAATCCGATTACTTTTAGTGGATTGAACCCGATATGATTTTATTGGAAATTTCGAGTTTGATGACAGGTTGATAATATTATGATTTTCCTGTATTTGACCTGCAGCAGCATTCTTATGCTTCTCAGACATAATATGTCGCTTTTCCTTCGAGGGACAGTAACTATCACCGCATATTGCACAGTCAATGTTTTCCTCTGGTGCATGCATTCTAGGCCGTTTTGAAGATCTGGACGTTGATTGTTCTCGGAGGTCAGTTGCCGAAGTTTTCCTCATCAGCACGTTGAAAGCATTTCTTTGAGCAGAACAGACTTCATAATGAGAGTCAAGCTCTGTTAAGTCTAGGAATTTCAAACATTGATCGCACTTAACTTATTTTTTTTTTTCTAAGCAACTCTCAAAATGAGAGTCGACCTCTGTTTCCTCAAAGGATTTAGAGCCAAGATTGCACTCTATTAGATTTCGAGGTCCTACGCAACTGTCATAGTGTGAGGCGAACTCTGTTAATTTGACAAGCTCTGAACACATATTGCACGCGATTTCGGGATTCATTTTGTAATTTGTGTATTTTTGTTTGATCACTTTCACTATTAGAAGAGAACTAAGGGTTTATTTCTAAATGACGTTCTATTTATCTTCCTAACGCCTGCTTAGTCTTTTGTATGCATCACGGTCAGTACTCGTTTTTAAACCGGTTTCAAAACGATTTCTTCTGCTGACTATGTATTAATAGGATGTGAAATTCAACCAATAAATACATTCAATACCAGGTACCTATATGCTACCTGAAATGCACTTATTATTTTTGTGTAATCCTCGCTGGGAACAACCTGTTTCAACGAATCATATGATTCTCTGGGGGATGTAACATGTAATAGTAGGAAGTGAAATTCACCCAATCAGAAGTAAAGGAAACATTGAGAATAAATTTTTAAATGTAGTATTCTTTTTATTATACCTATGTATGTATGTATATTATATAATGATTAGAAAAATACATCGAATATTCTTATTATACATTATTTAAATCCAGCCTCAGTTCTTTCCAACGCCGCCATTAACTCAGCGTCATCTTCATCCCGAAGTAGTTCCCGGAGTCGATCCCTTTCACCGCAGTTCTGATCATCGACCAAATCGAAAATTTGATCATCATCCGGGAAAACGTATGGTGCTTCACTATCAGAGTCTTCAGCACCACAAGCATACTCCCAGAAAATTGATGACGTTGGAACCATTTGGTCATCATCATCACTAACATCCCATTGAATGGGATGAACGGGATCCCAAATCCTCTCTAGATAACTTTGGGTGCGAATCCCAAATATAAGGGAAAGGTCCTCAGACTCTGGCTGAGAGTCTAGAAATATGATCTCTTGGTCATCCATGTTTTGTCAGAGATTAGTAATTACTGTAATAGCTTATAGCTATGAGTAGCTATTATATAGGCACTCAACTATGGGATAGTATAAGGAAAACAAAACAAAGACAAAATTTTAGCATAATAGTAAAAAGGTCAACGAGATCCTTTTACAGGGAAATGCTTAAAAAAAAAAACTACCTCTAAAACTATCACATCAAATATATTTCAAGGATATGAAAAACCTGTTTGACACTGGTTTCGAACCCGTACAATAAACAAGTACATTATAAACAAGAGGGAAAGGGAAAGTGCATGAGGGAAAGGGAAGGGTAGAACTGGTTTTAGAGAGGGGAGGGAAAGGGGAAAGTGCAAGTGAGAGGGAGGATCGAAGGGTAGAACTGGTTTAGAGAGAGGGGGAGGGAAAGGGAAAGTGCATGAGTGAGAGGGAGGATCGAAGGGTAGAACTGGTTTAGAGAGAGGGGAAATGTAAGGATTGATTTTGATTTGTCAGAATTTACAGGTCAAAAAAATCGATATTTATTTTACAGAATTTCCGTGGGAAAAAAGAAATTTGTTGCCGTTTTTCGCCGATAGGGGGCGCCACCAAGTAGTAATGATATAGGCACTCCTGCGTATATTTACTATAAGAAGTTCACTTAGAGTTCATCTTATACTTTTATGCATTGATTGTACTCCTATATACAAATAGAGTTATAACTCTACTCTTAAAGTATATGATCATGGTAAATATCAGAAACTGAAACCATTTATTTTCCCAACTCAATGTAATACAATTTTTATTTGACTTGATCATGGTAAATATCCGAAACTGAAACCATTTATTTTCCAACTCAATGTTATAAAATATTTTATGTTAACATGATCATGGTAAATATCAGAAACTGAAACCATTTATTTGAAAACCACATGTTGCTAAGAACAGGGTTGTTGAACAAAATATCATGTTTCACATCCTTCTGCAACATGTTGCGAATTTGTAATTAACTTGCAACATGCAGGAGTGCCTATATCATTACTACTTGGTGGCGCCCCCTATCGGCGAAAAACGGCAACAAATTTCTTTTTTCCCACGGAAATTCTGTAAAATAAATATCGATTTTTTGACCTGTAAATTCTGACAAATCAAAATCAATCCTTACATTTCCCTCTCTCTAAAACCAGTTCTACCCTTCGATCCTCCCTCTCTCTCATACACATTCACTTTCCCCTTCTCTAAACCAGTTCTACCCTTCTCTCTAAACCAGTTCTACCCTTCGATCCTCCCTCTCAGTTCATGCACTTTCCCTTCACTCATGCACTTTCCCCTCCCCCTCTAAACCAGTTCTACCCTTCGATCCTCCCTCTCACTCATGCACTTTCCCTTTCCCTCTTGTTTATAATGTACTTGTTTATTGTACGGGTTCGAAACCAGTGTCAAACAGGTTTTTCATATCCTTGAAATATATTTGATGTGATAGTTTAGAGGTAGTTTTTTTCCAAGCATTTCCCTGTAAAAGGATCTCGTTGACCTTTTTTTACTATTATGCTAAAATTTTGTCTTTTTTGTTTTGTTTTCCTTATACTATCCCATAGTTGAGTGCCTATATAATAGCTACTGTGGGACAACATCTTCGGAAGTATGATTTTTAGGAATTTTGGACTAATGCCATCTAAGCCTTCAGCATTGGACTTTACCTTAAGAATACACGCAAGGACATCACATTGATTGACACACACAAAGCTAAAACTAGTATCACAAAGTGAGGTTGAATTCAGGTACATGTTGCTTCTCGCTTCAGGTACACCAGTCATCGAGAACCTTCGGTTGAGCTCTTCGACATTGACATCGTGCTCAGTCTTCTGTAGACATTTTCCTATTCCCAAATTTTTCATTTCAGTCCACCTTTGTTTGATAGTGGAGCAGTTCTGGAATTTGGACTTATAGAAGTTACCCTTAGCGGATCTTATATCCTTGGTAACCGTTGCCCTTAATCTTTTGTAAGTTAACCGAAATTCCTCTGTTTTATAAGGCTTCCATTTAAGGAAATCATTGTCTCTCTGATGCATAAGATTTTTTTGATATCTCTGCTGAACCATGGTTTATGTCTTAGCTTGGTTACTTTAGTTTTAAGAGGAACAAACTTATTAAACAAGTATAGAATATTGTTGTTTAAAACACTCAATTGACAATCAACACGGGGAGATTCGTAAATATAAGACCAGTCACATGTGTCGGTACACCATATAATAATAATAATCAATAAGTAGAAAACAATGGAGTTATGTATAAAATGTAATTTAGTTCGTAAGGTTACGACATGAAGACCCGCCACTGTAAATCCAAGCAACATAAGCAACATGTAACTACACGCCCGCAGCATAGCCGACAAAGCGATGCGTGGGAATAAAGCACTCGTAAATTGAACTTCGTTTCGCACGGTTTATTTGATCGCCCTTTATCGCCGCCCACAGCTCTGGTCTGTACTGCTAATTCCGCGTCTCAAGCCTAAGTAAAGGCATCAAGCAATATAACAAAAAATAGTTTCGAATTTTCTACATGGCGCCCGAGCAGGGACCTTGGGATTAGTTTCGTTTTTAAATTAATCGTTGTTCGACCAGAACGCTGTTCGCGAGTTAAAGCCGCGAAAAAACCGCCAAGCCAACAATCGACAATCCAGAAGGAAGATCACGGAATCCACGGAAGACCACATAGAAGACCGCCATCCACACCTACAACCGAAGCAGAACATGGACATTGAGTTGCCAACGCCCAGGGAAGTGGATTCATCCGACGACCAGGTAACAATGCCAAAGCAATAGCGGCTAAAATAATAGCGTTTAATACCTATTGGCTTGGCATTGAACAGAATTGTACATACGTTCACCTACCGTTTAACTATTCGTGATACCCGGTGTAATCGGGAAGAGTATTAGAAGGCGCCAACGACATAGTTTACCGCTCATTTCGCATTTGGTAGCATTATTTCGCATTTCGATTCGTTCGCTGAGAAAACATTGACCCCTTGCAGCGGTAAACTAATTTTCGCGCTCTTTAATGTACAGCATACGGTTCTCTTAAGTTTACGTTCGTGCAGTACCCTCGTCGTAACTTTGCTCTCGCAGCTTCGTGGTTATCCAACTCTCTAACTGGTGTCGCCCAGCTTGTCGTTTGTGACGAGAACTGATCATCCGCTCTTATATTGTGCCAATAAAGTGAAACATCGTTCGCCACTTCGTTTTTGGGTCGAACGCTGTTCTAATTTAGGTATTTGTGTGCGCTTTGACATCTAATTTTCTAGCTGGTGTCGCCGAGCTTGTCGTATGCGCCAGAGAGCTGATCATCCGCTCTTATATTGCGCCACTCAATTAAACATCGTTCGCCACTTAGTTTTCGGGTCGAACGCTGTTTTAATTGGGAGTCGAGTGCGTTGCGCGCATTAGAATTGCGTTTGATTATTGGTTCGAACTTGGTTCAAGCTCAGTGTGTCGAGCCAAACTTGGTGTTGGTTGCGTACGCTTAGCTTAGCGTTGCGCGCATTGGAACCCAGACGTCCGTTTCGTAGTGGATCGAACGTGGTTCGAGTTTGGTTCGCCGTGACAGAGCTCGGTTGCGTTTGTTGCGTTTTGTCTGTTCTAACTGTTGCAGTCGTTGTCGCATCGAACCTAATACGTTTATACGTGGGTGTTTGAATACTTTTGCCGTACTGTCGAACATTGTTCTCATTGAACGCAGTGCATTTCCTCAGGTTATCGTCGCCTTCGCGTAGCAAGTTTGAAGTTTAGAAGTTAGGAACAGCCAACGTTGGTAATTTAATCAACATGTCTAAAGATCATGATGAAGAGAAGGCAACTGGGAGCGGAATGTGTGGAAGCACAAAGCTCACAAAATTGTATGTCAGGTTGTAGAAGATAAGCGAAGATATAAATCGAATGAGGATAGCATTTGAGGAGGGTTCAATTTCGCTGGATCCATTACAAATCCAATGTCGTTTGGAAATATTGAACTCCTATATTGAAAAAGCAATGGCCCTGCAGTCCGAAATCGATGTACTAGACCCAGATAATTCAGATAGGGCGGCGTTGGAAGAAACGTGTGTGATCACAAAGGCTCTGTACATGTCGGCAGCGACCAACAGATCCCCTCAACCATACATGAATTCAGCACCCACACACCACCACTCCAATTTGCCAAAATTGAAGTTGCCGAAGTTCAGCGGCAGGCATGCGGATTACAAACAGTTTATTAGTCTGTTTGAAAGTTTGGTAGATTCCGACCCGTCGTTGTCCAATATAGAGAAGTTCAACCATCTCATATCGTGCTTGTCCGATGAAGCCTTGGGAACCGTTAAGGCGTTCCAAATGTCAGATGCCAACTATCCAAAGGCGTTAGAAAGTTTGAAAAGGGTGTACGACAACAAGTGCTTAATATTCTTTGAGACACTTGCCCAGTTGTTTGACATTCCTGCCGTAACCAAGCCGTCAGCGTCTGCATTGCGATCAACTATAGATACAGTGTCAGCCATTCTGGAGTCGCTTTTATCGTTAGGAGACGAGCGAGAGGTTGCTAACGCCATGATAATACATCTGGTGTTATCCAAGGTGGACCCATACACAAAAACAAAGTATGAGGAGCAGCTGAACTACGATGAGCTCCCTTGCTGGTCGGATTGTGCAAAAATGTTGAACCGCCGGTACCAACAACTTTCGGCAGAGGAGTCATCCAAAGCGAGAGGCAAACCAAAGTTTGACATGCCGTCGACCAGCAAGAAAACCAGCAGATCGTCATTTTCTTGCGCGAGGGCCGAAAAGTCGATCGACCCCAAGTGTGTATATTGCGGCGCCAACCATTCGATCGGAAACTGCCAGGGATTTGGGGCAATACCCGTCTTAGAGCGTTTCGAGTTCGCAAAAGGCAAGCAATTATGCATTAATTGCCTCCAATCTGGACATAGGGTATCTCAGTGCACATCCTCTAAGTGCAGAGTTTGTTCACAGAGGCATCACACCCTCTTGCATAGATACGCAGCTCAGAGCGCAGAAAGTCAGGCAATAGGAGTACAAGCATCGTCCCATCCTGCGCAGGTGAAGCAGGCATCCAGTGAGCCCGAGCATGTCATCCTTGCCACAGCAGTGGTAAGAGTTCGGGACAGATTTGGCCAAGTTCACTTAGCAAGAGTGTTGTTGGATTCGGGTTCACAGGTCAATTTCATGACAGAAAGTCTTGCGCAATCGCTAAGGTTGGCAGGGTCAACCGTTGCCTGACAGTGACATCTGTAGGCAAGTCAAGCTCGGTGTCGAGGAGTGAAGTCTCGACGACAATATACTCCAGGTTAAATAACCATAGTTTCGTAGCAGATTTCTGGGTTCTTAGCAGCACCTCAAAGGGTAGATATGCTGATTGAGCAGACTCGTTCTTCGATCTGTTGTGCACAGGCCAAATAAAACTGGGTGAAGGGGCACCATTGTTGCAAAAGACCCTTTAGGTTGGGTAGCTTCAGGTCGGTGTAGCAAGCTTCTGACTGGAGAAGCCGCTTGCTGCGTCGCAACCTACTCACCGGAAGAAGACTCTCTGTCTCAAATGGTCGAAAGACTGTGGGAGATAGATGCAACGCCAGAAGAAAAACATGCTCAAACAAATTCGGCAGAGCAGCTGGCATGCGAAGAATTTTTCAAAGCCAATGTCTGCAATTTACCGACCGGAAGGTTTCAAATACCGTTGCCTTTAAGACAGACCCAGTATCGTTGGGGTCGTCCTTCGAGGTCGCAAAACGTCGTTTCTTATCGTTAGAGCGACGAACGTTAAGAGAGAGTGAGCTGAGAGAAATGTATCTCAGTTTCATGAAAGAATATATCGAGCTCGGCCATATGTCTCCGACAGACAACGCGATTCCGCCAGGACCACATTATTATATACCACACCAGTGCGTCCTGAGGCCTGATAGCAGTTCCACCAAGCTTCGAGTCGTTTTTGACGCCACAACCACAACTGGGTGGTCATTAAACGATTTACTTATGGTGGGACCTACTATTCAGAGGGAACTATTTTTATCACTCGTTCGATTTCGGGTGAATCGGTATGCTTTAACGGCAGACGTTTCGAAAATGTATAGGCAAGTGGATGTGGCCGTAAAAGACCGGAATTTCCAACTCATCGTGTGGCGAGAACATCCCACCGATCAATTGCAAATTTTTCGGTTGAACACAGTTACCTATGGTACTTCCGCAGCACCTTTCCTTGCCATTCGTTGTTTGCACGAGCTCGGTGTACGCCACAGAGACACCCACAAGAAGGGTTCTGAGGTGATCTGCAGTGATTTTTATGTAGACGACATGCTGACAGGAGCCGATGACGTAGACACGCTGAAGTCGATTTGCGATCAGGTGTCTGAGATTCTTGGCTCCGGAGGGTTTCAGCTTTCGAAATGGTTTTCGAACCATCCAGAACTAATGGATGGAAACAATGAGGAGAAATCTCTATCATTCAATGATGCCGATTCGACCAAAACATTGGGGATGAGGTGGAGTCCAAGAACATATACGTTCCGGTATCACTTGGAAGATAGCTTCACAAACTTGAATCCGACTAAGCGCACAATTCTGTCAATTAGTGCTCGACTGTTTGATCCGCTTGGGCTACTTAGTCCAATCAGCATAACAGCGAAAATTTTCCTCCAGAAGCTGTGGCAGCTTCAGCTGGATTGGGATGAAGCCATCCCAATGGCACTGCATACAAGCTGGGAGAGGCTAAAGCTAAACTTGTGTGGTCTTGACAAAATAGCCGTGCCTCGGTACGTTATGGCTAGTGGATGCACGTCGATTCAAGTGCATGGCTTCGCGGACGCGTCTAGTCAAGCGTATGGGGTGCATTTATGTGCGATTTTCGAAGGTCAAACGTACGTTCGATTGATCGCTGGGAAAGCAAGAGTAGCTCCCTAAAAAACAAAGACCATCCCGAGGCTCGAATTGTGCGCCGCAGCGTTATTGGCGCAATTTTGGTCCTACGTAAAGCAAGTTTTGGAAAAGTGTCGAATCGAGAGCGTATTTTTCTGGACGGATTCAGAAATAACGCTACATTGGATTAAAACCCAACCGTCGTCACTTGCAGTATTTGTCTCAAATAGAGTAGCCATGATTCAGGAGCTATGTCAGGGCATTACGTGGCGTCATGTCCCATCGCTGTCGAATCCAGCGGACTTGGCGTCTCGCGGATGCGAAGTGCCTGAGCTCCTGGAGTCCATATGGCTAGAAGGTCCGAAATTTTATGTGAGCCTGAGCATTGTTGGCCAGAGAACCCGCATTTTAACATCCCAGATGAGGTGAAGAAACTCCGAGGCGAAACGGTCCGCCCAGGTTCTAATTGGCGTTGCGAACTCGTTTTCAAATGAAATATTTTCTCGTTTTTCGTCGTACCCCAAATTAGTTCGAGTTCTTGCGTTCTTGCGATTATATCGGCAAGAACAAGGAACGTTACAGGGAGCTAACTGAGTTGCAGAAATCGTCTCTAAAATTGATGGAGCTGGTTCAGCGAAGCGTCTTCTCTGAAGAGTTTAAGAAGCTGAAGAAAGGGCATACGCTGCAACCGAGCCTGCAGATGATGGCCCCTTTTATCCAAAAAAGATCAGAGGAGGGGCGATCGTTTACACTTATTAGGGTCGGAGGAAGGCTGTTGCATGCTCCAGTGCCAATAGAGGCTAAGTTTCCGGTTCTACTTCCCGCCAAGAGTCAATTCGTAGAACTCTATATAAGGAACCTGCATTTTAAAAATTGTCACGCCAATGCAAAGACATTAGTAAGTTTGCTGAGACAAGAGATTTGGCTAGTAAATGCACGTCGAGAATGCACTCGCATAGTAAGGAGATGCATCCACTGTTTTCGATATAAACCTAAATTGATGGGTCAGATTATGGGGAATCTTCCAGCAGACAGGTTTAGGGAAGGTCGTCCGTTCCTGATTTGCGGGGTAGACTTTTGTGGTCCCATCAACGTCTCGCTTCGGATTCGAGGTCGTCAGCCGCTCAAAATGTACATCGCGGTATTTGTGTGTTTCGCTTCAAAGGCCGTCCATTTAGAGCTTGTCCCAGACCTGTCGACTAATTGTTTTCTTTTTCTCTAAAAAGCTTCATCGCAAGACGTGGCGTTCCGCTGAGGATGTATTCCGACAACGGGACAAATTTCGTCGGAGCCCGGAACGAGCTGCAGAGGCTTCAGGAAGCGTTCGAGGAGCAGCAGTCCAGCCTGAGGACGTTCGCGGCGGAGCAAGGGATGGAGTGGAGGTTCATCCCCGCGAGCACCGCACTTCGGCGGTTTATGGGAGGCGGCCGTCAAGTCGGCGAAGCTCCTGATCGTGCGGCAGGTCGCGGACGCCGCGCTCACGGAGAGCGAGGTGAGGACCGTGTTGGCCGAGGCCGAGGCCATCATGAACCCAGGCCGCTCACTCCAGCCAGCACGGATCCAAACGACGGAGAGGTGCTCACGCCAGGCCACTTTTGATCGGCCAGCCCCTTCGTTCGCTGCCGCAAGGGTGCGAGCCAGACGGACGGAGCAGCGGTACCACCTTTACCAAGAGGTGGCAACTACTCTCCGAGCTCAAACGACGGTTCTGGCAGGCTTGGTCGAAGGACTACGTCCACAACCTGCAGGACGCAGCAAGTGGCAAACCCCAGAGGCCAACATCGAGGTCGGCGCCATGGTGGTGGTCCACAACGACCATACGCCGCCGCAGCAGTGGATCACTGGCAGGGTCACCAGCGTCGTCGTGGGAGCAGACGGCAAGGTCAGGGTGGCAGAGGTGCGAACAGGAGGGGGCGTGATTAGACGCCCAATCCATAAGTTAGCACTTATGCCGATACGTTGAAGCCCGACGTGCGGTCGTTCAAGGCGGCCGGAATGTCGGTACACCATATAATAATAATAATCAATAAGTAGAAAACAATGGAGTTATGTATAAAATGTAATTTAGTTCGTAAGGTTACGACATGAAGACCCGCCACTGTAAATCCAAGCAACATAAGCAACATGTAACTACACGCCCGCAGCATAGCCGACAAAGCGATGCGTGGGAATAAATGCACTCGTAAATTGAACTTCGTTTCGCACGGTTTATTTGATCGCCCTTTATCGCCGCCCACAGCTCTGGTCTGTACTGCTAATTCCGCGTCTCAAGCCTAAGCAATATAACAAAAAATAGTTTCGAATTTTCTACAACATGCATTAAATTCTAGTTCTAGTTCATTAAGGTCTATATTCTTATAGTCTCTATACGTAAAGGAATCAGTTTTGTAATCTAAAAGTCAAGTCATATGTCAGGAAAATAAGGTCATGTTTGGAAAAAAGCTGGTACTGGTACCTGGTCTTAGAGTAAGGTTTTATTAGGGTCATTGATGAAAAAAAATGTCAAGAAGTGTATCACAGGTGTTGCTGAAGTGTGTAGGCATGGTTACATTAACGGCATACAACCCCAGAGAAGCAAAGCAATCTAAAAAATGATTCTCTTTCAAGATATTGCTATTGAAATCGCCGGCCAGAATAATGTCCGTGTAAGTCACTGAAATTTCCGAGATGGTATTGATTAATTGCTCATATTCAATTGTCCTATTGGGTCTATATATACATCCAATAAGAATTTTCTTATTTTCTTTGCTTGAAATTTCCAAAAGTAGATACTCGATGGGACATTCACTTGGTTGTTTACATTTAACATTATATTTTAATCTAGTGTTAACATATATAGCCACACCACCTGCATGTCCAATACGATCAGAACGAAAAAACAACATAACCATCACACATAATTGACAAGTCACAGAACTCAGGCACGAACTACATCTCGGACACACATATAATATCTATTTTTGAGTTTGTAAAGAGTAATCTAAACTCATCAATTTTCTTTAGCAAACTTTGTGCATTAATGTGGACAACTTTAAGACCATTTCGCTGATTGCCAATAATTTTAAGCATGCAACCGGTTGGGAACTACCTATATCACCACGCATTTTTTAAATTGGAAATTATAAGGGCGCAACCTCAATATCAGCAGAGCAAATTTGTATTAAATTTAAAGGAAAGATATAGAAAATTAATGATGTAAATAACCTAACTATTAAATCTAAGACTAATCGATTAAGAGCGAAAGCTCTTTGGGACGCCTACTGCATCTTTCGATCCAGCCAAAGCGCCAGTGGGAGAGGCAGAGGATGATGCTTGGAGAGGCTCGGCGCATGGTGAAATTATACTAGGTGATCCCATCCGTAAGCTCTGGGGTTTATTTTACGCACGCACTACTGAGAGAGCTTTGACGCCATGTCTGATAAGAGAGGCAAGACAGAGAAAGATATACAGAAGTTGTTTTGTTTTTGTTTTCTGTACTCTTCGCCCCTTGAAATACGCAGCCAAATAAGCCCCGAAAAGAGTTCGCGCTCTGGGATGGGATCACCTTGTATAATTTCATCATGGCTCGGCGGGTACGCTAGCTGGTGCTAGTAGCAAAAGCTCATCCACGCGTTCAATGCATTGAACGCCCCTCTCTCTCATTACAGCGCACGTGCACTAGGCCTCGTCGAGTGAAGACTGCAGAGAGAATACGGTGCTTCTTCATTTTCATGGCCTCTTTGAAAATGAGGTAATGCTCTCTTAAAAGCTGCTCGTTTGCATTAATTGCAGCTTCAGAGTCGAAACCTACAAACAACAAGCTGAGTTGTCTCTTGTTTTCGCGCCGGTAAGCCCCGATTTTCATTAGAAGATTGATCTTCTCGCGGACGCATTCCAGTTTCACCACTATGACGGGATCCACATTGCTATTTTGAGTTTTGCGGGCCCTGAAAGCATCCCGGATTCTTGGTGGAGGGGTCAGCTGGAGATTAAAACAGAGCTTGTTGAAGATCGCTCTTAAATTTTCTCCATCCACGTAGGGAACGCCGTGTAGTCGCAGTTCACTCGCGCTAGCTGCCATGTGTTCGGCCGTCTGTCTCGCCTCTATGCCTCCCACTCTGTCCCCAGTGCGCGCAGTTCTGCAACCTTTCGGTCCAGCCTCTCGACCCGTTCACTCAGTCGATCTCTCTGAGAACGAAGATCGAACACCTCCTGCTCCAAGCCAACAACTCGGGCACCCATCTGCTTCACCTCACCAGCGATCGAGTCCAAGCGCTCCCACAAGGCTGCTGAGGATGCGCTCCTCTGCCTCCCGGACATGGGACGCAATCAGGTGCGTCTGCTCCTGGAAGCGAGCCTTCAGTAGCTCCATCAGTTGTGCTGAAGGGGCGTCGGAGAGGCGCTCACTCGCAGTTCCAGCATTGTTCCGAGTGCGTTTTGTTGGCGGTGCAGTGGCGGACGACATTGTTTTTGTTTTGTGATGTTTTCAATTCTCCTTTGTGCGTGTTTTTCGGCGGCTGCTCAGTGTGCGGTAATTTGACGACCGTGTTTTGTTGTTGGTTTTTTGTTTTTTTTTGTTTTGCCTATGCTTTGGTTTTGCCAATTATTTTCAATTAAACGTAGTTCAAGTTGGCAGTTTTGTTTTTTCTCTTTTTTTTTTACTGATTTTACACTGCGGAACTATGTGTTAACACGCAGATAATTGTAAATTTGTAGGTTTAAACTTGTAATTAACGTAAAAACGACGGAGCGACTCGCAAACAACATCCAAAAATGTATCGATGGGGCGATTGATTGATTGATACTAACTGAGTACGGTTATAAAAAGTGCTGCGGAAACTGTGACTCAAAGTTCTCTCTCTCATTTTCTCAAACCTACACTAGGGTTAGGGAGCTGCAAATTAATTTCTTCATTATGCTTATAATAATGATCCGATCTGAGCAATATTCGGTAATCTAATTGATATGGTCAAGGTATCCAGGTGTACCAGGTATCTTTATACGAAGAAGGGCCACGCAAGCCACCCAGCAGCAGTTGGCACGAAGATGAAAGTGGACCAACCCTCAACATCATCGTCTGCGAACGCGCGAGGGAGAAAGGGGAAGAAGGTATCCGGGAAGCAGAAGAGGAAGACGACACCTCCAATGCAGAACACGACAAGCGCCAAGGCACCACCAACGGCCTCTGTACAAAAGGCAACGGTGAAACTGACTGGTCGATTGCCAAGATTCAAGCGGCAGAGGACGGAGGACTCCACAAAAGCTTCCGAGCCGAAGAAGGCGAACCCTTCGCCGCCTGAGCTGCAGGTAGCCATCATCGATATCGGACTTCAACTGGCTGAAGGCAGAATCAGAAATCCTGACCGCCATGTCTCCGTTGGTAGGAGCGACCCCGCTCCGCTACCGGTTGTAGATCCTCTGTCGTCACTTTCTGACGGCGGATCTTTTTGTTCCTTGTGGTGTTACAAGATTTGGCAGCTAGCATGAGATCATATTGTGGAACACAACACCCAAATAGGAGATTTCCCGCTCGCTTTGGCTCCACTATGACCCTAAACGCACTAAGACTCTCTTGTAAGAACGGATGAATCAATATGAAAAGACTTCTTTAGTTTTCAAGTTAACTTAAAGTTTTATTTCAAAGACGTCTTACGACGGTGCTGGATATATTTCGACTGTACTATCGTTCAATTATAAGATTGAGCTTAGGTCTAACATAGGGGTTTTTGTATATATGTATTTATATCTCTGTCGCTGAGTTCAGACAAACATACATATTGTTTATAAATAACGCAAGACAAAGGAATGGTACGCGGCAGAATATGCTGAAATTCCATATTCCACGCTATGATCAGGCCACTTATGAGTGGACGATCATATTCTTAGTCTACTCTGGTTTGTGTTATGTTTATCTAGAAATTGTCGCTACACGGATTATTGTTGATTTGATTTTCTATACCCTTACATTGGTTGGATATGCTACACTGCTCGCCACTTGAATAGGACACCCTCTATGCTCTCTTTACAACTGCTCATAACTCGAAAACGAAATGGTGTATATTATCTTTGTGCAAGCATTATTATCTTTCCAAGTTTTGGAAACGAACCGTTATAAAGTTGATAGATCGATAGTATCGATAGTAGCTGATGGTCGTGTTTAACTTCGCTCTCCTAACAATTTTTTATTTTCTGTGCTTAAAGGAAAGTAATTGTGTTTATTTAGTGTCTCCTGTGTTGTTAACTGACCGTTCAATCTGTCCACTATTTGTGCTCTATCTGCAAACGCAATTTTGAGTGTTTATTTCTTAAATAAAGTCAATTTGTGCTTTCTCCATGTCTCAGTGCTTTCGTATTCACAGCTGTGTTGTTGTTGACCCAGGCCTTGTACGTCGCACTCTTTCTGAGCCTCTCTCAATTTGCGTGTTCTCATCGCTTTTCATACTTCGCCTCTTCTCTCCTCTCACATTCTTACATTGACGCTCAGCATTTGCCGCCTCTCTGTTGTTGACTTACGCTCTGTTCTTTATTTCGTCTCTCAGTGTTTCAATAATAATAAACAGTGCCTTTTTTTTTCAGTATGAGTACATGCTGCACTAAAAGGTGCCGCTCTGCAGCTCAACGGCAAGTATTCACATACTGCTGGCTATGGACCCATCTGGACCCGCACTTGAAGGTGCCGACGCTGCTGTCAGTATGGAAGTTCCGTCCAACACGGCTTCCATCGTCAGCTCTGAAAATGGCTCTATGTTTCCTGATTCAGCTCCTCGGATTGAATCTTCTTTGCCGTTGCCGCCTATTAATCCTATCACCCCCTCAGCTACTCTAACTGCTGTCGCTCCACTAAAATCTATTTTCGTCTCTCGACTCATGGCATCGGCCACGGAAGTTCTGGTTAGAGACTTTATCTATTCTAAACTTAATATTGATAATTCCTCTGGTCTGGTAGTTACTAAATTTAATTTTAAAGTCAAACGTAACATTGCCTACTTCAAAATTCTGGTTCCAGATAAACATGTCAATAGTATGCTCGACCCTCCTTCTGGCCGGAGCATACAATTTGTCATATGTTTACCAATCGCTCCCATAACCCTGTACTTCGAGTGGGTGTCCTCCTGCGCCTTCTTCGTCCGCCTCAACTTCCGTCCGCCCAACACCATCCCCGGCCGCATTACCTTTATCGTCAAAAAACTAAATACTCCCCTGGCTCTAAAGATAACATATCAGAATGTTCGGGGCTTGTGTAGCAAACTGAACAAGTTGTAACTGACAGTGCTTCTTTCGAGTCGGATGTGATCGCTTTTTCTGAAACCTGGCTGAACCCTCAATTTATAATTCTGAGATTCTAGTTGACAAATTTAATGTATATAGGTTAGATCGTCCAACTCGTGGTGGCGGTGTCCTGTTGCCGTTCGCTCGGACATAGCGTCTCAACTTTTATTCGTCCAAGCGGAAAACAACATTGAAATAATTGTAGTTAAACTTCGCATGACCTCTTTTAACCTTTTTTATATCCTGCTCATATATTCCTCCGTCCTCCGAATTTTCTACCTATATGCTTCACGTCTCACATCTTCAATCTGTTTCGTCCCAACTTAATGACCTCGATCGTCTTATTGTCCTAGGGGATTTCAACCTACCAAATATTTCCTGGTCTCCTTCTGCTGACTCTAACCAGATGTTCCCTTCTGTTCAGCATGATTTTGTAGATTCTTTGTCCGACACATCGTTGGGTCAGGTAAATGCTATACACAATAATATGGACAGGCTTTTAGACCTCGTTTTACTACCGACACTTCAAGTACCATGGTCTGCAGAGGATCTCCTCTATCTTTCCCTGAGGACCCTTACCATCCCACACTTAATATTTTTGTTCAACTGCCTTCCTCCGGCCCCACCAAATCACTCTTTAAGCCCTCTACTACCCTCTGTTTCAGGAAGGCTGATTTTATCAGTTTGAATATTGCTATTTCTCAGATTGACTGGTCATTCCTTGACGACTTTCAGGAAATTGAACCTGCTACTGAAGCATTCTATACAACTACTTTCTCCATCTTCAAGTCATTAGTACCTATAGTTTCTCCTTCCAGAAATCTAACTGGCCCTCTTCGGTTTTCTCCTCGGTTAATAAACCTACGGAATATAAAATCTCGTCTGTACAAGAAGTTTAAACGGTCTGGGTCGCAATCGGATTTTTCTAAGTATTCCATTGCAAAATCAAAATTTTCTATACTCAATACATCATGCTACAATAACTACTTGGCCAAATGCAAGCTCAACTTTAAAGGCGATCCTAAGCAATTTTTAGGTTTGTCAATTCAAACGTAGCTCCTCCCTGCTTCCTTCTTCTTTTTCCTATAATGGTAGGTTCGCTGATAATGATTGCGACATCTCTAATCTATTTGCTTCTTTTTTCCAACTTTGCTAACCATTCAACTATACATGCTTCATCTACCGAGCACTTATATCCTATTCCCTTAATAGCTCCAATTGTATCTATCCCCCCTTCATCGATTATGATGGACTATTAGCTAGTTTAAAATCATGTAAATCTTCGTTTACTACTGGCCCAGACTTGGTTCCCAGTGCTGTCCTTAGACTTTGTGCTGATTCTCTTTGTTTGCCCCTCTTAAAACTGTTCAACTTGTCTCTCGAGCTAGGTGATTTTTCCTCGGCTTGGAAGGAATCGTATATCGTTCCCATCCATAAAAGGGGTCTAAATCGGATGTTTCCAATTACCGTGCAATTTCCAACCTATCTGCTATTCCTAAGCTTTTTTGAAAAATGATTACTTCCCAGCTCCAACACTTTTGTAGTTCTTTGTTTTCTGTTTCTCAGCACGGATTTGTGAAACGTCGCTCAATCTCTTATTATCTCCTTGAGTTCTCCACTTTTGTAACTGCGGGTTTTTCCAATCAGTGCCAAACTGATGTAGTTTATACCGACTTTAGTAAAGCTTTTTGACTCAGTTAATCATAATCTCCTCATCCACAAACTACCACTCCTCGGGTTTCCGAATAAACTGCTTTTCTGGATTAATGCCTACCTAAGCAACCGTTCTCCGCGTGTCTGTTTTAATAACTGTCTGTCGAACCCCGTTCATGTGTCGTCTGGTGTACCTCAAAGGAAGCCATCTTGGTCCCTTTTTGTTTAACTTATTTATTAATGATCTTCCTCAAGTTCTAACTCACTCTCGAGTCATAATGTATGCTGATGATGTGAAGTTATGTTTTTCCTATTGTTATCCAGTATCCCCATTATTCCTCCAAACCGACTTGGACGCCCTCAACAATTGGTGCTTGACAAACACTCTCCCTCTTAACATTTCTAAATGTAACGTCATGACATTTTATCGCAGCAAGCCTTACCTTTTTGACTATACTATCCGTAACATTTCCTTACAACGCCTGATCAAAGTTACTGACTTGGGCGATATCTTTGTACCTAATCTGTGTTATAACATTGTAAGGGTGCGAGTGATTTTGTACGTGTAAAACATTTCAGAGAGCCATACCACGTTTTACGGAGGCGACTGTAAAGCTTTCCTATTTCACACAGCTATGCATAGGTTCGTAGACGCTACTGTAAAGCTCCGATCGTACGCAAGCTCAACTTGCATGCATTTCGTACCAAAGCTGATAAGCTAATTGGACTTTTCTCCACTCACTTTACACGATCAAAGCTAATTGGACTTTTCCCCGCATTCCAAGACCAAAGCTAGTTGGACTTCCAGTCTCCACAGTCCAAGCTCCCTAGGCTTTCGCTCTGAGCCTGACTGCGTTTTTTTTCCAATTTTCACCGTGGTCCAGTGCAGACGTGCTAATATTGGCATTGTTAAGTTTAATATTCAACATCGTGTGCCTTAAAACGAAAAAATAAACTGCGATTTAAATCCAAGTGTTGTTCGGCCAATTATACCCATCCGTTCAAATAAAAAGTGGGATAGAGTCGTACCTTCATACAAAAGGCGCTCTAATATATATTTCGGCCCTAAATTGGAAAAAAATCTATATAACCGGATATAACCTCAAGATACGGTATGTAGTAGGCTGATATGGAAACTCGGTCTTAACCACAGTCTATCACAGGGTTTCTCCGACGTGTTCCCGAACAGCCGCTGTATTTTTGGCATCATCACCGGCTACCGTACCTTTTTCGGTGTAGAAGTGGTGATTGCCGCCGGCCCCTGACACAGCTCGTGGCCCCATATTCCCCTGACCTGAGGTCAGGCATGGGCCACTAAGGCGAGCATCGATGTGAGGACTAGGACGGGACATAAATACCATCTAGAAATCCTAGATTCTCAGCTATGAGTCCACTATGTGCCGTTGGACCGTGAAAGACCAGGGAGAAGATACCACAGGTGGCAATAAGGGTTAACGCCACTAGTAGCCCTAGAAGTATAGAAAAAAAAAAAATAGATCGTCATCTCGCGCGATTCTGCTGGAATTTTTGATTAGTATCATCGCGTAACTGGAGTTTACTTTATTTAAATATTTATGAATAAGTCAAACTTATATGTTTATTTCGATTTGCTTTAGTTAACGACATTTAACCCATCAATCCCCACACATAAACTCATCTTTAGCTTCATCATCGTCGACAGGCCTGCTGACTTCGATGGACTCAACGAATTGTGAGTACCGCCCATCCGGTGTAAGCATGCATTCACGATGCATACATATAAAGAAATGGTTAAATGTGTTAGTTAGCGCCATGGTGAAATTATACAAGGTGATCCCATCGGTAAGCTCTTGGGTTTATTTTACGCACGCACTACTGAGAGAGCTTTGACGCCATGTCTGATAAGAGAGGCAAGACAGAGAAAGATATACAGAAGTTGTTTTGTTTTGTTTTCTGTACTCTTCGCTCCCTTGAAATACGCAGCCAAATAAGCCCCGAAAAGAGTTCGCGCTCTGGGATGGGATCACCTTGTATAATTTCATCATGGTTAGCGCCACCCTAAGCTGTGATTTACGTATGTATGTGCATGAATTCCGATCATACCAGGTGAGCTTTTGCGCACGCCGAGTTTTTGCCGAGTTGGTAAACTTTAACTAGAAGCATATGCACATGCACACGTACATATATCATTTATTTTGCACATGCGAGCTTTTTATGTGCATGGCTAGAAACTTCGAGACCTTTTCCGAAGAGCTTTCTGTTTATATTCTCTTCTATTTTTCTTATTTTCTCCCATTCTCGTTTTATAAGTGAAATTATGAAGTTAAGATAGAAAACCGTCAACATGACTACACATTTATATTCTCGTTAGCATATATCTTCTTATTAGTTTAGACACATCATGTATAATTACTATTTCTTTTCCACTATTATACGACTTAAAATGAATTTCTGCTAGATTCTTAGGGCGGGCTCCTCTAGCAACCAGCTCCGCGGTAACGTATAGGGTAGGCTCGATGGAGTCCTACAGGTAGGGTGGGTACAGACGGAGAGCTCTATCATCTTGGTTCTCCGGATTCGAAAAGGATTATAGTATACCTCTAGGTCCGTTCCCATTTTTTCTCTGTCTACGAGTTTATTATAGTAATGCAGATGTCGAGGCAGCACCGAACCCACGCCAATCTTCCTGAGCTAGGCCGTCCAACCAGTAGACAGAGGGTGCAGGCCGAAACGGCTCCTACCGTGTTCGTTACATAATAATTGGCGCCCAACGTGGGGCCCGAAATGGATTATAAGTCAGTACACAGTATATATGCCCCGAGCTTCCCAATAACCTTCCCATATCCTTCTCCCAAACCAGTCACCACCCATATATTTGTTTGTAGATTCTGATGGTACTCTCAATCTGACTCGGAATTGCTGGCAATCTGATGGTTATTAAGTCGGAGCCGGACCAGGAGATTGGGATAGTCCAAATTTAATGATACTATACTAGTTGTTTCTTTTTCGTCAAGAAAAATTACTTACTACGTATTGTATTAATTTAATCGTCTAGTATTTCAGGAATTTTGGTTCTGACTCAAGTCGGTTCCATACCACATAATAAATATCTAGAATACTTTCATCTGTCTAACTGGAATTGAGATTTGCTCAGATTGGAGATTTGGTTTCGGTTTGTTCCTCTTTTTAGTTAGACTAGATATTCAACTTGTTTTTTAGATTTTGTCCACGGATTTTGAGATATCTTTACTTCTTTCTAACAATTACTGCAGATGCGAACGCTAAGGATAAGTCCCTCTTTATATATCTTAAATTGATTCTGTATACAGTTTTGTGTACCATCGATATTAATATTTTGATAACGTAAATTTATTTGAATTACCACGATTTTGTTATAAAGATTAGTGCATTCGTAGTTTTTCTTAACTATGGCAGTGCGACGTAGCGTAGAAGACCTAAGAGCGCTCGGCTCAGTCGAACTTACAGTATGTACTATTTGTAGTGATACCAGCGCGGAGATTGAATCTGTGGAGACACCCTGTAAACACAAGTTTCATAGATCGTGTTTGTTAGAGTGGTTGACGACCAATGAGACCTGTCCCGTCTGTAGGCAATTTTGTTCGCGAGTAATGATGCAAATTATTGAAAGTCCCCTGACGGAGTCTAGAACTCCATCGTCAATGCAGGGACAAGATCCTGCAACTGCTTCGCAGCCTCAAACGGGAACCGTGCCAAGACCTCGAGTGAATACCTGGTCGGTTTCTCGCAATACAGCCAACCCAACTAGCGCCAGAATAAATCAAAATCCAAATGCTAGACGGAACGTTTCTCGATCCGGAGGAACCTCTGAGCGGGGGGATCTCACGGAGGACCGTATTCAGCAATTGATTGCCAATTCATTAAATAACTTCCGAACTACTATGACGGCGGCCATGACAGAACAGCTTAGTGCTGCAGTACGTAGTCTAACCTTGTCCACTCAAGCTCGGGACGTTCGTGTCGTGCGTGACGAGGGTCAACTTGATTGGGAGAGTGATATTGTACCACCGCGTCCACGACTTAGCAATGCTAGTAATCGAAATAATAGCCAGAGGATTGGAAGTTTTAATGTCCGTGCCAACCTAAATGATTCGGTGGGGAGCACCCTGATAGAATTTCAAATGTTATTTCGAACTGGCGTATTAAGTTCAGTGGTTTAGCGGCTGATCTCGCGGTGGAAGATTTTATTTATAGAGTAAATTGTTTGACCTCTCAATGTCTGAATGGGAACTTTGATCTTTTAGCTCAGTTTGCCCATCTTCTGTTCTCAGGACCGGCCTTAACATTTTACTGGCGTGTTCATAGAACTGCTGAGCATATGAATTGGTATGAGTTATGTAGCAGACTACAGGAAAGATACCAGGCTCAGCGAACAGATCGTGACATTAAAGAGGCCATGCGTCGACGCAAACAAAACAATACCGAAACCTTTGACGAGTATCTGGATGCTATTCTATCGATAGCGGATTCTTTGCGTGAGCCCATGTTAGATAGTGACTTGGCGATTGAGGTTCGGCATAACCTTAAGCCTGAACTAAAATTGGAGATACTCCATGTTGACACTCCCGATTTAGCTAGCTTGCGCAGAGAATGCCATCGACACGAAGAAATTCTTTCGTAGTTCACGTTCAAAACAAATTCCTCGTCCAAACATACCCCGAGGTTCTGTAAACACCGTTCTTCACGAACAAACCCATGTAGCTGTGGCAGAGGGGGAAGGCGAGGTGGAAATTTGTGCGGTTCGATCAGTAGGAAAACTTATATGTTGGAACTGTGACGAACAGGGTCACAGATATCAAGAATGTCTTAAACCTCGACGTATTTTTGCTACGGTTGTGGCAAACTGGACACCTATAAGCCAAAGTGTGATAGATGCAATACGGTTTCGGAAAACTCGAAGCAGGATGTCCGCCTGACGCAAAAGGGGGATGTCCGACCTTAGTCTCGGAACCACATGACTTCCAACGCACTAAATCGGAACCTTTTCCTGACAAAACAACTTCATTAACGGATGTATCCCATGTGTTGCGTTATAAGCCATGTCATTTGCGAATGCAGGAATATGAGAAACAGAGATCAGAAATATTCAACGCAGAGGAAATTGTTTCCTACAAATCCCGTTCCGCAACGCGAAAGCGCAAATTCTGGCAACGCAAGCTAACCTTGAAAAACTGTGGCATAGTCTCTATCGTCCATAGGAATAATGACATTCGACCCTTTATTAATATCAGCATTTTTGGTAAAGACTATTTAGCTTTATTGGACAGCGGAGCCAATAAGAGTGTCATTGGTGGAAACCTGGCGAAGCGAATTGTCTCGGAGAATGTGAAGATAAACAAAATGAACGAGTCGTTCGTACGGCCGATGGCCAAACTCAGTCTGTTACTGGTACGATCACCATTCCTCTGACCTACAATTTTATTCAGGACGATTTTGAGTTTTTAATAGTTTTCTCGATAAAACCAACCTAATATGTGGAATGGATTTTTGGCAGAAATTTGGCATATCTATTTCCTCCCTCGGAGACATCAACGTTGTATTGAACGGAACGAGTGAACTTCTTGACGACTCGAGTAGGTTGGAATTATCTTCCGTGCAAAAATCTAAATTGAAAGCCATTATTGATTCATTTCCGTCATTTGAGAGGGAGGGACATGGGTTAACTACTTTAATCGAACATAACATCGACACGGACGTTGCCAAGCCCATCAAACAAAGGTTTTACCCACTTTCTCCTGCAAAAGAAAAGCTCTTATGCGATGAAATTGATCGAATGATTAAGCTGGATGTCTTTGAAGAGGCTCCCAGCTCACCATGGTCATCACCCATTACCTTAAATATAAAACCTGGCAAGGTGCGTTTCTGTCTGGACGCAAGAAAGCTCAACGCAGTCACGGTTAGGGATGCGTACCCTATTCCGATTATGGAAGGACGTTTAAGTCGTCTACCGCCAGTATATTGCGTTTCAAAAATCGATCTTAAAAGATGCCTTCTGGCAGATTCGTCTGGATCAGGAATCTTGTGCAAAAACTGCATTTACCGTTCCTAATAGACCCTATATCAATTTAAAAGAATGCCATTCGGTTTGACGAACGCTCCACAAACCATGAGTCGTTTAATGGATTTGGTGATTCCTATAAGTTGAAGTCACATGTTTTTGTATACTTAGATGACGTGCTGGTGATGTCCGAAAGTGTCGAATCCCATCTTTTGCATCTAATGGAAGTCTCAACCCAGCTACGTAAAGCTGGTCTCACTATAAACGTGCAAAAGAGTCATTTTTGTCTTAACAAAGTGGAGTACTTGGGTTACATAGTGGGAGAGGGTACACTTCAGGTGAATCCCGATAAAGTACGTGCCGTAGCGGAGTTTCCAGTTCCTAAGACTCTCAAGCAGCTCAGGAGATTTCTGGGGATGACGGTTTGGTACCAGCGTTTCATTCCTGACTATTCTACCATTGTCTTCTCACTTACAGAACTTTTAGGATCTAAACCTTTCGCATGGAATGATCAAGCTCAAGCTGCATTTGAGGAAATTAAAGACAAATTGAGTTCTGCGCCGTTCTTAGTTCATCCTCAATATAACAAACCGTTCATCGTTCAATGTGATGCTTCTTTGTACGGTGTCGGTGCGATTCTAGCTCAGTGTGATGAAAGCGGAACTGAACGCCCTATAGCGTATATGTCCAAAAAGCTGAATAAAGCCCAAAAGAATTATACCGTCACCGAGAATGCTTGGCTGTAGTTCTTGGAATAAAAAAGTTTCGTATGTATATCGAAGGTCATCCTTTCACTGTCGTGACAGACCACGCTAGTCTTCGCTGGTTGATGGACCAATCTGATCTAAGTGGTAGGTTAGCGAGATGGGCGATCAGTCTTCAAGGTTACGGTTTCAATATTGAACACCGCAAGGGTAGTCAAAATATTGTTGCTGATGCCCTATCTCGTTCCTTTGAGTCAGACGAAATAGCTAGTCTAAATCTAGAAGTATTACCAGAAATAGATCTGCAGTCGGAAGCCTTTCAGTCAACGGAGTATTGCGTTCTGCGAGATAAGATGAACGCCTCTAATTTACCCGACTACCGTTTTGTTGAGCATCATCGAGCAGATTTTGCGAATTCAAGTTCTGATAAAACTGCAGACACTTGTTGGAAATTAGTTGTTCCTGAATCCTTGCGTAAAAGCGTGATCAGATCAGCCCATGATCAACCATCCTCGGCGCATTGTGGAATTGCGAAATGCCTCGAGCGAATTCGACGTCGGTTGTATTGGCCTGGGGTGGTTGTAGAGGTTCGCAAATACATTGGCGACTGTGAGATATGCCGGACGACGAAGTATCCCACTCGATCACTTAAACCGCCTATGGGTGCTCGAGCTACCAGTGAAAGACCATTTCAGCGGTTGTATCTCGATTTTATTGGTCCGTTTCCCCGCACAAAGAAAGGAAATATCGGAATCTTAATCATTCTCGACCATTTTTCGAAATTCACCTTTTTAAAGGCAGTTCGAAAGCTTACCTAAAATGTTGTAATGGATTACTTGAAGGAAGATCTATTTCCATGTTTCGGTGTACCGAAAATCATCGTCACTGACAATGGCACTCAATTTAAAAGCCGTGTCTTTGAAGATTTCCTCTCGATTTATGGCGTCCAACATATGTGTACTGGTGCATATGCACCACAGTCGAATGCCGCAGAAAGGGTAAATCGATCGATCAATGCTGCCTTGCGAGCATATATTCGTTCTGATCAACGGAATGGGACAGCTTCTTAAGTAGTATTAACAGCTCCCTTCGAAGTTCGATCCATCAGTCGATAGGTGGCTCACCATACTTTATAGTGTTCGGGCAAAAATGATTTCCCATGGGAAGGATTATAATCTGTTGAGAAGAATCGAATTGCTAACCGAAGGCACAGCGAACCTTCCAAGAGCAGACGAGTTCCAAAGAATAAGAGATGATATTGACAAACATTTGAAAAAAGGCGTATGATAAGAATCAAAGTACATACAACCTTCGGTCGAAAGTACGTACGTTTGAGATTGGGCAAGAAGTTATTAAACGAAATTTTTCGTTGAGTAAAGCGATAGACAGCTTCAGTGCTAAGTTGGCTCCAATTGGTACCAAAGCTCGTATCAAGAATAAACTGGGACAATCGATCTACCTTTAAGAAGATATGAATGGTAAGGAGTTAGGAAATTTTCACGCGAAAGATATCTGGTGATGTTCGCTAAGGAGCACCCTTATCTTTTGTAATCGCTTTTATCTTAGGCCAGCACCCTAAGATAAAATCTGGTGGGGGGTGTTGTAAGGGTGCGAGTGATTTTGTACGTGTAAAACATTTCAGAGAGCCATACCACGTTTTACGGAGGCGACTGTAAAGCTTTCCTATTTCACACAGCTATGCATAGGTTCGTAGACGCTACTGTAAAGCTCCGATCGTACGCAAGCTCAACTTGCATGCATTTCGTACCAAAGCTGATAAGCTAATTGGACTTTTCTCCACTCACTTTCCACGATTAAAGCTAATTGGACTTTTCCCCGCATTCTAAGACCAAAGCTAGTTGGACTTCCATTCCCACAGTCCAAGCTCCCTAGGTTTGCGCTCTGAGCCTGACTGCGTTTTTTTTTTTCCAATTTTCACCGTGGTCCAGTGCAGACGTGCTAATATTGGCATTGTTAAGTTTAATATTCAACATCGTTTGCCTTAAAACGAAAAATAAACTGCGATTTAAATCCAAGTGTTGTTCGGCCAATTATACCCATCCGTTCAAATAAAAAAGTGGGATAGAGTCGTACCTTCATACAAAAGGCGCTCTAATATATATTTCGGCCCTAATTTGGAAAAAATCTATATAACCGGATATAACCTCAAGATACGGTATGTAGTAGGGTGATATGGAAACTCGGTCTTAACCACAGTCTACCACAGGGTTCCTCCGACGTGTTCCCGCACAGCCGCTGTATTTTTGGCATCATCACCGGCTACCGTACCTTTTCGGTGTAGAAGTGGTGATTGCCGCCGGCCCCTGACACAGCTCGTGGCCCCATATTCCCCTGACCTGAGGTCAGGCATGGGCCCACTAAGGCGAGCATCGATGTGAGGACTAGGACGGGACATAAATACCATCTAGAAATCCTAGATTCTCAGCTATGAGTCCACTATGTGCCGTTGGACCGTGAAAGACCAGGGGAGAAGATACCACAGGTGGCAATAAGGGTTAACGCCACTAGTAGCCCTAGAAGTATAGGAAAAAAATAGATCGTCATCTCGCGCGATTCTGCTGGAATTTTTGATTAGTATCATCGCGTAACTGGAGTTTACTTTATTTAAATATTTATGAATAAGTCAAACTTATATGTTAGTTAGCGCCACCCTAACGGCTAGCTGTGATTTACGTATGTATGTGCATGAATTCCGATCATACCAGGTGAGCTTTTTGCGCACGCCGAGTTTTTGCCGAGTTGGTAAACTTTAACTAGAAGCATATGCACATGCACACGTACATATATCATTTATTTTGCACATGCGAGCTTTTTATGTGCATGGCTAGGAACTTCGAGACCTTTTCCGAAGAGCTTTCTGTTTATATTCTCTTCTATTTTTCTTATTTTCTCCCATTCTCGTTTGTAAGTGAAATTATGAAGTTAAGATAGAAAAACCGTCAACATGACTACACATTTATATTCTCGTTAGCATATATCTTCTTATTAGTTTAGACACATCATGTATAATTACTATTTCTTTTCCACTATTATACGACTTAAAATGAATTTCTGCTAGATTCTTAGGGCGGGCTCCTCTAGGGTTCGGTCGAGGCAGCACCGAACCCACGCCAATCTCCCTGAGCTAGGCCGTCCAACCAGTAGACAGAGGGTGCAGGCCGAAACGGCTCCTACCGTGTTCGTTACAACATCCATATATCTGTTATTTCGAACAAAGCCAGGGAGTCCTTGGTTTCATTAAGAGATGGTCTAAGGAATTTACTGACCCTTACACAACTAAACTTCTTTTATGTTTCTCTTGTCCAGCCAATTTTAGAATATGGTTCCTGCGTCTGGTCTCCTCATTACCAAAATATAAGGATATGCTCGAGTCCGTTCAAAACAATTCCTCATTTTTTGCACTTCGTGGACTTAATTGGGATCCTTCTAGACATCTTCCTTCTTATGAGAGTAGGCTGCGTATCATCGATATCCATTCTCTTGAAAGTAGACGGATTTGTCATGGAGTTCTCTTTCTCCACAAACTACTCTCCGGCGAGGTCGACTCCACTGCCCTCAGATGCCTTATTGCTGTTCCGTCCCGCCCGTCTAGGCATTACTTTCCTCTCCATCTACAACTCTGTCTTATTAACTATGCATCCATGAATCTTTCCGTAGCCTTTGCCGTAATTATAATACATATTTTCATCTGTTTTCCTATTACACTAGTACCACTATGCTCAAATCCTGTTAATGAATAATCTAATTTAATTTATTCTTAATTGTATACGCTATCGGTTATTCTCTGACCACAACTTGGCTGTGAGTTGGACCATAGCGGCTGCTTGTGCCAATAAACCAGTCCCATCGGGTCAGGGTAATAGCCATAGTCAATA
>CM019044.1:20116296-20153718 GCA_009664405.1 Drosophila bifasciata
CAAAAGGGGGAAGCACCGACACGAACGAACGGGTGAGTTCCTTTTAATTACTTACTGACCAACAGATGGTCATCTTAAACCGTGGGGATGATCCCACCTTCATTATTAAGAATCGCAAGGAGGTCCTGACCTACTTGCCTCTCATACGCTGCAGGATAATATAGTATCCTGGAGGGTCCTTGAAGAACACCCTTCCGGACCACAGGTATCAACCCCAACTTTGGGGTATTTGAGGAAGGCCGACCAATCCTGACGACATCCAGTTCCGAGTCGCTAAGCCTCCTTCTTAGTACACATTTCCCAGGATGCGCTGTGAACAGACCAACCTACGGAGCGCATCCTTCTAACGTCCCAGGCTTAATTCTGAACCTGCTAAGTCAGGAGAATATATCCTGGGCTATAAAAGCTTCAAGCCTTACAAACCGCGGACCAGACGGCATCATCCCTGCCCAGCTGATCCGAGCCGGACCAAGAGCCATAAATTGGCTCAAACGGATTTACGAGGGATTTTCTCCCACGGACAAATCCCGAAGACATGGCTTCGAGCCAAAGTTGTCTTCATACCCAAGGCAGGCAAACCTCGCACACTGCCCCTAAAGATTTCAGACCAATAAGCCTGTCGTCTTTCCTCCTGAAGGCGATGGAACGGCTTTTAAGTCTGCATCTCAGGCGACCATATCGCCGAATCAAATCTCTGATTCTCAACATGCCTATCGGAGGGGAAGATCCACCGAAACGGCCCTACACGCGATCACATCGATCATCGAATCGTCCCTCAGCTGCAAGGAGTATACCCTGGTAGCCTTCCTTGACATTGAAGGGGCTTTCATAACATCATCCCGTCCGCCATCACGAGAGCACTGACTGACCTGGGGTTGACTCCCGGACGGTGAGTCTCATCGATCAGACGCTGCAATGCAGGACCGTTGAGCATCACTGGGGACGTCAACATCTACCAGGTTTGTCAACAGAGGCACCCTCGCCTCTATGGAACGCAGCAGTGAATGTACTGCTGCGGGAGATAGAAAGGTGGCGGATCACCGCGTGGTGGCGTGCGGATGACGTCGCTATAGCATTCTCTGGGGAAGTTTCCACAGACCCTATGCGGGGTGCATGATAAGCACTCTCACAAAACTGTCCGGATGGGCGTCCAAATGTGGGCTAAGTGCTAAGACGGAACTTGTACTATTCACCAGGAAATACAAGATTCCGACACTTACCCCACCGAAACTATGCGGAGAGTCGCTAGTTTTCAGCAACCAGGCCAAATACTTTGGCCTCATCCTCGATAGGAAGCTCGACTGGAAGCTGAGCCCTCTACACCTACACCTGCAAAAAACCATCGGTCTAAAGTGGGGGCATGACCCGTGCGCCCGTCCGATGGCTATACCACCATCCTTACGACCAATCTGATCTACGGGGTAGTGGTCACGGTGGCCAGCCCTGGACAAAAAAACTTGTCTTGACAAACTCAAGAGTCCAACGCATGGCGAGCTATATGCATAACGGACTTCGCACTACCCCAAGTGGAAGCCCTCGATACCATGTTGTACCTTCTACCTGTAGTATAACTTATGGAAAAGGTTTGCGGCACTCTCCGCCCTTAGAATGAGGGAATCAACCTGCGAAAAACCACCACGGTTGGCCATTCGGGAATACTAATAAAACTCCCACCAACTTCAGAGAGGGACAGACTACTGCATCCCAAGTGAATACCTCTCGACGCCTTTCCAGGTATCCATCCCACACGGGGAGGGACTGGGAGATGGGCGAACCTGGACCTGCGAACGCGATCCACTTACACTGATGGCTCAAAAATTAGACGGCCGCGTGGGAGGGGGCGTCTTATGCAACGAAGCTCAACATCAGTCTCTGCTTCAGACTTCCGGACCACTGCAGCGTGTGTTCCCGGGAGGCAGAGGTCTTAGCCATAAGGGAGGCCATTTCCATCGTCTCCAAACTTATCTTTTAGACGGACACTCGGTGTGCGTCTTCTCCGGAACAGCCAAGCGGCCCTAAGGAAACCAACGACCACCAGCCTAACATGAAACCAAATGTATTATATAGGGATTATCACCGCCTTTAACAGGATAGTTGATTCATGTCGATTAAATGGATATAACTGAAGATATTGACATCCGAGTGGGAACACTTTCAGGATTTTATCGCTTAACCTTTCAGTTATATTCTCCCTTTGTTTCTCATTCGATGGCAATATCTTCAGTTATATCCATTTAATTGACACGAATGAACTTTCGAGCAGAAGGCCGTGATAATCCCAATGTAATACTTTTTGTTTCATGTCCTTTAAACGGACAAATCTGAAGATATTGCGATTCAAAATGGAGGATATACCTAAAGATTCAGCGATCCAAACCTGAAGTGTTTTCCATTTGCATCGCAATATCTTCAGTTATATCCACCTTAAGGACATGAAACAAAGTAATACACAGAGATTTTACGGACTTTCATAAGATTTCCTTTTGATTCGTGTCGGTTTAATGGATACAACTGAAGAAACAAAGGGAGAATATAGCCTCGGCGATAAAAAATCCTTGAAGAGTTTGTTACGATTAACGAAGAAAATCTTCGGGCAATGAAGCTGGTGGTCGTCAACTGGAACGGAGTACGCGCTTGTTTCTACGGCTAGTTTCTGGTCGATATGGGTATGCGCTCGGTTGGGGTAACCGTTCAGTTTAGTTCGCCCTAGTTGCGGCTTATTTTATTAATTTCTGCGTACTGGTTTTAGGGAGAGGGAAGAAGGGAAAGAATGGGAAAGGAGTACGGTAAACTGGAAATTATAGTAGAGAAAAGATAGTATAGAAGTGTAAAAAACACGGTAGGAGCCGTTTCGGCCTGCACCCTCTGTCTACTGGTTGGACGGCCTAGCTCAGGGCGATTGGCGTGGGTTCGGTGCTGCCTCGACTATAATAAACTCGTAGACAGAGAAAAAAAAAGGAGAATCAGACTATATGGGAACGGACCTAGAGGTATACTATAATCGTTTCGAATCCGGAGAACCAAGATGATAGAGCTCTCCGTCTGTACCACCCTACCCTGTGGGGACTCCATCGAGCCTACCCTGGTTGTTACTGCGGAGCTGGTTGCTAGAGGAGCCCGCCCTAAGAATCTAGCAGAAAATTTTAAGTCGTATAATAGTCGAAAAGAAATAGTAATTATACATGATGTGTCTAAACTAATAAGAAGATATATGCTAACGAGAATATAAATCTGTAGTCATGTTGACGGTTTTCTATCTTAACTTCATAATTTCACTTACAAACGAGAATGGGAGAAAATAAGAAAAATAGAAGAGAATATAAACAGAAAGCTCTTCGAAAAAGGTCTCGAAGTTGCTAGCCATGCACATAAAAAGCTCGCATGTGCAAAATAAAATGATATACGTGTATGTGCATATGCTTCTAATTAAAGTTTACCAACTCGGCAAAAACTCGGCGTGCGCAAAAAGCTCACCTGGTATGATCGGAATTCATGCACATACATACGTAAATCACAGCTAGCCGTTAGGGTGGCACTAACCAACACATTTAACCATTTCTTTTATATGTATGCATCGTGAATGCATGCTTACACCGGATGGGCGGTACTCACAATTCGTTGAGTCCATCGAAGTCAGCAGACCTGTCGACGTTGATGAAGCTAAAGATGAGTTTATGTGTGGGGATTGATGGGTTAAATGTCGTTAGCGGCGCATAACTAAAGCAAATCGAAATAAACATATAAGTATGACTTATTCATAAATATTTAAATAAAAGTAAACTCCAGTTACGCGATGATACTAATCAAAAATTCCAGCAGCATCGCGCGAGATGACGATCCATTTTTTTCCTATACTTCTAGAGCTACTAGTGGCGTTAACCCTTATTGCCACCCGGGGTTTTTTCTCCCTGGTCTTTCACGGTCCAACGGCACATAGTGGACTCATGGCTGAGAATCTAGGATTTCTAGATGGTATTTATGTCCCGTCCTAGTCCTCACATCGATACTCGCCTTAGTGGCCCATGCCTGACCTCAGGTCAGGGTAATATGGGGCCACGAGCTGTGTCAGGGCCGGCGGCAATCACCCACTTACACCGAAAAAAAGGTACGGTAGCCGGTGATGATGACAAAAATACAGCGGCTGTGCGGGAACACGTCGGAGGAACCCTGTGGTAGACTGTGGTTAAGACCGAGTTTCCATATCACCCTACTATATACCGTATCTTGAGGTTATATCCGGTTATATAGATTTTTTTTCAAATTAGGGCCGAAATATATATTTCGGCCTTTTGTATGAAGGTACGACTCTATCCCACTTTTTATTTGAACGGATGGGTATAATTGGCCGAACAACACTTGGATTTAAATCGCAGTTTTATTTTTCGTTTTAAGGCACACGATGTTGAATATTATATGTAACAATGCCAATATCAGCACATCTGTACTGGACCACGGTGAAAATTGGAAAAAAACGCAGTCAGGCTCAGAGCGCAAGCCTAGGGAGCTTGGACTGTGGGGAGAAGTCCAACTAGCTTTGGTCTTGGAATGCGGGGGAAAAGTCCAATTAGCTTTGATCGTGGAAAGTGAGTGGAGAAAGTCCAATTAGCTTATCAGCTTTGGTACGAAATGCATGCAAGTTGAGCTTGCGTACGATCGAGCTTTACAGTAGCGTCTACGAACCTATGCATAGCTGTGTGAAATAGGGAAAGCTTTACAGTCGCCTCCGTAAAACGTGGTATGGCTCCCTGAAATGTTTTACACGTACAAAATCACTCGCACCCTTACAACACCCCCAGATTTTATCTTAGGGTGCTGGCCTAAGATAAAAGCGATTCTAAAAAGATAAGGGTGCTCTTTTAGCGAACATCACCAGATATCTTTCGCGTGAAAATTTCTAACTCCTTACCATTCATATCTTCTAAAAAGGTAGATCGATTGTCCCAGTTTATTCTTGATACGAGCTTTGGTACCAATTGGAGCCAACTTAGCACTAAAGCTGTCAATCGCTTTACTCAACGAAAAATTTCGTTTGATAACTTCTTGCCCAATCTCAAACGTACGTACTTTCGACCGAAGGTTGTATGTACTTTGATTCTTATCATACGCCTTTTTTCAAATGTTTGTCAATATCATCTCTTATTCTTTGGAACTCGTCTGCTCTTGGAAGGTTCGCTGTGCCTTCGGTTAGCAATTCGATTCTTCTCAACAGATTATAATCCTTCCCATGGGAAATCATTTGTTGCCCGAACACTATAAAGTATGGTGAGCCACCTATCGACTGATGGATCGAACTTCGAAGGGGAGCTGTTAATACTACTTAAGAAGCTGTCCCATTCCCGTTGATCAGAACGAATATATGCTCGCAAGGCAGCATTGATCGATCGATTTACCCCTTTCTGCGGCATTCGACTGTGGTGCATATGCACCAGTACACATATGTTGGACGCCATAAATCGAGAGGAAATCTTCAAAGACACGGCTTTTTAAATTGAGTGCCATTGTCAGTGACGATGATTTTCGGTACACCGGAAACATGGAAATATATCTTCCTTCAAGTAATCCATTACAACATTTGAGGTAAGCTTTCGAACTGCCTTTAAAAAGGTGAATTTCAAAAAATGGTCGAGAATGATTAAGATTCCGATATTTCCTTTTCTTTGTGCGGGGAAACGGACCAATAAAATCGAGATACAACCGCTGAAATGGTCTTTCACTGGTAGCTCGAGCACCCATAGGCGGTTTAAGTGATCGAGTGGGATACTTCGTCGTCCGGCATATCTCACAGTCGCCAAAGTATTTGCGAACCTCTACAACCATCTCAGGCCAATACAACCGACGTCGAATTCGCTCGAGGCATTTCGCAATTCCACAATGCGCCGAGGATGGTTGATCATGGGCTGATCTGATCACGCTTTTACGCAAGGATTCAGGAACAACTAATTTCCAACAAGTGTCTGCAGTTTTATCAGAACTTGAATTCGCAAAATCTGCTCGATGATATACATAGGTATCCATCAACAACACGGTAGTCGGGTAAGTTAGAGGCGTTCATCTTATCTCGCAGAACGCAATACTCCGTTGACTGAAAGGCTTCCGACTGCAGATCTATTTCTGGTAATACTTCTAGATTTAGACTAGCTATTTCGTCTGACTCAAAGGAACGAGATAGGGCATCAGCAACTATATTTTGACTACCCTTGCGGTGTTCAATATTGAAACCGTAACCTTGAAGACTGATCGCCCATCTCGCTAACCTACCACTTAGATCAGATTGGTCAACCAGCGAAGACTAGCGTGGTCTGTCACGACAGTGAAAGGATGACCTTCGATATACATACGAAACTTTTTTATTCCAAGAACTACAGCCAAGCATTCTAACTCGGAGACGGTATAATTCTTTTGGGCTTTATTCAGATTTTTGGACATATACGCTATAGGGCGTTTAGTTCCGCTTTCATCACACTGAGCTAGAATCGCACCGACACCGTACAAAGAAGCATCACATTGAACGATGAACGGTTTGTTATATTGAGGATGAACTAAGAACGGCGCAGAACTCAATTTGGCTTTAATTTCCTCAAATGCAGCTTGAGCTTGGTCATTCCATGCGAAAGGTTTAGATCCCAAAAGTTCTGTAAGTGAGAAGACAATGGTAGAATAGTCAGGAATGAAACGCTGGTACCAACCCGTCATCCCCAGAAATCTCCTGAGCTGCTTGAGAGTCGTAGGAACTGGAAACTCCGCTACGGCACGTACTTTATCGGGATTCACCTGAAGTGTACCCTCTCCCACTATGTAACCCAAGTACTCCACTTTGTTAAGACAAAATGACTCTTTTGCACGTTTATAGTGAGACCAGTTTTACGTAGCTGGGTTGAGACTTCCACTAGATGCAAAAGATGGGATTCGACACTTTCGGACATCACCAGCAAGTCATCTAAGTATACAAAACATGTGACTTCAACTTATAGGGAATCACCAAATCCATTAAACGACTCATGGTTTGTGGAGCGTTCGTCAACCCGAATGGCATTCTTTTAAATTGATATAGGGGTCTATTAGGAACGGAAATGCAGTTTTTGCACAAGATTCCTGATCCAGACGAATCTGCCAGAAGGCATCTTTAAGATCGATTTTTGAAACGTAATATACTGGCGGTAGACGACTTAAAAGTCCTTCCATAATCGGAATAGGGTACGCATCCTAACCGTGACTGCGTTGAGCTTTCTTGCGTCCAGACAGAAACGCACCTTGCCAGGTTTTATATATAAGGTAATGGGTGATGACCATGGTGAGCTGGGAGCCTCTTCAATGACATCCAGCTTAATCATTCGATCGATTTCATCGCATAAGAGCTTTTCTTTTGCAGGAGAAAGTGGGTAAAACCTTTGTTTGATGGGCTTGGCAACGTCCGTGTCGATGTTATGTTCGATTAAAAGTGGTTAACCCAAGTCCTTCCCCTCTCAAATGACGGAAATGAATCAATAATGGCTTTCAATTTAGATTTTTGCACGGAAGATAATTCCAACCTACTCGAGTCGTCAAGAAGTTCACTCGTTCCGTTCAATACAACGTTGATGTCTCCCGAGGGAGGAAATAGATATGCCAAATTTCTGCCAAAAATCCATTCCACATATTAGGTCGGTTTTATCGAGAAAACTATTAAAAACTCAAAATCGTCCTGAATAAAATTGTATGTCAGAGGAATGGTGATCGTACCAGTAACAGAATGAGTTTGGCCATCGGCCGTACGAACGACTCCGTTCATTTTGTTTATCTTCACATTCTCTGAGACAATTCGCTTCGCCAGGTTTCCACCAATGACACTCTTATTGGCTCCGCTGTCCAATAAAGCTAAATAGTCTTGACCAAAAATGATGATATTAATAAAGGGTCGAATGTCATTATTCCTATGGACGATAGAGACTATGCCACAGTTTTTCAAGGTTAGTTTGCGTTGCCAGAATTTGCGCATAGGCGTCGCGGAACGGGATTTGTATGAAACAATTTCCTCTGCGTTGAATATTTCTGATCTCTGTTTCTCATATTCCTGCATTCGCAAAATGACATGGCTTAAAAACGCAACACATGGGATACCTCCGTTAATGAAGTTGTTTTGTCAGGTAAAGGTTCCGATTTAGTGCGTTGGAAGTCATGTGGTTCCGAGACTAAGGTCGGACATCCCCCTTTTGCGACAGGCGGACATCCTGCTACGAGTTTGCCACAACCGTAGCAAAAAATACGTCGAGGTTTAAGACATTCTTGATATCTGTGACCCTGTTCGTCACAGTTCCAACAGTTCAGGCTTAAGGTTATGCCGAACCTCGATCGCCAAGTCACTATCTAACATGGGCTCACGCAAAGAATCCGCTATCGATAGAATAGCATCCAGATACTCGTCAAAGGTTTCGGTATTGTTTTGTTTGCGTCGACGCATGGTCTCTTTAATGTCACGATCTGTTCGCTGAGCCTGGTGTCTTTTGTAACGGTCCCCGTTGAGCAGCACAACCAAAAAAAAATAAGCTTATTGCTATGTGCTCGGGTGGCCGTCAGCCACTCGGGTGATACAGGGGGAATCACGGGTAATGGTCCGACCCGCGATCACTGTACTCCGGGCGGGGGGCAGGGTTGCATGGGGCCGGGGCTTGCCCCCAACCCGATGCTGCCACGCTCCAGCTTATGATGCAGTGGAATCGCGAGCGGTCCATCACCTGCCGTAACTGTACACACCAGTGGAAGTGCGACTATACTCTCCTCGTGAGGGCGGCTGGTAACAGGTCCTTGGTACGGTCAGGTCTCTGCCAAGGATGCTGGCTAATGGTACTCTCAGTGCAAATTACCCCAATCCTAGGTGGAACAGCATGCGCTGATGGATGCGTGGCCGAGGGGGTGCTCGGTCGTTAGTATGCGAACTCTGGATACCTGCCGACCTCCAGTTTAAATCAGGCTTCCCGGGGCACGCGGGCTATGCCTCGGGTGACTAACCCCTTCCCGCCTTACTCGTGGGACCAAAATATGCCAATTCTTTTAAATATTAAAAACAACACCGCAAAGGGCTCGGTACTCCTCTGAAAGTACCGGAGGGACAAGACCATCCCTCTACATCAACGCCTGGGAAACCAGGTCCAAAGAAGACGGGGAAGGAGACTGAGTCGGTCCACCGTCTTCCAGCAGAATCCGCTGCGGGGAGGGCTCCGATAAGCCAATCTACCGGGGCCAAACCGGTCATCGGGGTGGCTGCTAAGCAGAGCGTTATCGCGGCTGGTAAGCGCCTCGCGACCGGGGAAACCACGGAAACCTCGGCAGGCGGCGGGTCTGCAGGCCAGGCAGGTAAGCCGTCCTACCAGGACAGGAGGCGCGCTGCCTTTATACTGGCCAACGACGATCCGGAGTATGTGGCATCGGCGAAGGGATGGAGCAGAGGCTGTGGGCCAGCTCAATAATCCCAAACTTCCAACCAGCCAAATCCGGAAAGGGGAGTAGCCAAGCCCCCTAACAAGCGGCAACGCTCGGCGGAGGACAACGCCACACAGCCAGGCCAAGCCCAGCAAGCCAAGCGGGTGAAGACGCACCTGAACAACAGGTGACAAGTGGCACCTTTTGCGGAGGGTGGCGACGGGGCAAAAACGCCGGGTGGCATCAGGGCATGGTGGCGTCCTGGATGCGCGCTCGGGGCAGACCGCGGCGCTCAAGGAAGCCGGGAGCCAAACTGGGTGTCGTACGATGGGAATACGTCAAACCTGCAGAACCTGAGAAGATTCTCAAGGTTCTGCAGGTCTACAACCCCCACCTTCCTACAGCCGATTGGAAGGTGGCCAAGGTCGAGGAGGTCGCAGGACAGAGGCGACAGATTATCCTCGTCCTGAACGAGGAGTCGCTAGCGCTCCTTGGAGAGTCGTCTGGAGTGGTGGACTACGGTTACCGTAAGGTGACCATAGTCCCCTACAAAAACGACTCGAAAAGAAAGCAAGCCGAGGTCCAGCCAGACCTCGAGTTTGAAGTCCCGGAAGCGGGGAGCCAACCCGAGGCGTCGGACGTGGCGTCTATGATATCAGACGATATCCTAGATCGCTACGAGTCCGACGCGAGCGACCAGAGGCCAGAGGTCTCGGACGCATCGACGTCGGGGAGGACGACGATGTCCCCGGAGAGCGACGTCGACAGTACAGTGGTGGAGGCGAGTCCAGGGTGGGGGAATGTCCCTGACAACCCTGCAGATAAACCTCCACCATTGTAAGGCAGCATGCGCTGCACCTGCATTCTTGCAAAAAGAGAACTGCACTTATTTTTGCTCCAAAATTTCAGCAATGAAGACCACACGGCGGTGAGCCTCGAAGGCCAGGAGCGCTCACTCCGCATCTGCTCGGCGTATATGGGTCACGACCAGCCAGACCCGCCTCCACATGCGCCCTTGAGGGCGCTCGTCGCAGACTGCGAGGCCAAGGACATCGGCCTTTTTAGTGGGATGCGACGCCAACGCTCACCACAGTCAGTGGGGAAGCACCGACACGAACGAACGGGGTGAGTTCCTTTTTAATTACTTACTGACCACACAGATGGTCATCTTAAACCGTGGGGATGATCCCACCTTCATTATTAAGAATCGCAAGGAGGTCCTGGACCTTACGCTTGCCTCTCATACGCTGCAGGATAATATAGTATCCTGGAGGGTCCTTGAAGAACACTCCTTCTCGGACCACAGGTATCAACCCCAACTTTGGGGTATTTGAGGAAGGCCGACCAATCCTGGACGACATCCAGTTCCGAGTCGCTAAGCCTCCTTCTTAGTACACATTTCCCAGGATGCGCTGTGAACAGACCAACCTACGGAGCGCATCCTCTAACGTCCCAGGCTTAATTCTGAACCTGCTAAGTCAGGAGAATATATCCTGGGCTATAAAAAGCTTCAAGCCTTACAAATCCGCGGGACCAGACGGCATCATCCCTGCCCAGCTGATCCGAGCCGGACCAAGAGCCATAAATTGGCTCAAACGGATTTACGAGGGATTTTCTCCCACGGACAAATCCCGAAGACATGGCTTCGAGCCAAAGTTGTCTTCATACCCAAGGCAGGCAAACCCTCGCACACTGCCCTAAAGATTTCAGACCAATAAGCCTGTCGTCTTTCCTCCTGAAGGCGATGGAACGGCTTTTAAGTCTGCATCTCAGGGCGACCATATCGCCGAATCAAATCTCTGATTCTCAACATGCCTATCGGAGGGGAAGATCCACCGAAACGGCCCCTACACGCGATCACATCGATCATCGAATCGTCCCTCAGCTGCAAGGAGTATACCCTGGTAGCCTTCCTTGACATTGAAGGGGCTTTCAATAACATCATCCCGTCCGCCATCACGAGAGCACTGACTGACCTGGGGGTTGACTCCCGGACGGTGAGTCTCATCGATCAGACGCTGCAATGCAGGACCGTTGAGGCATCACTGGGGACGTCAACATCTACCAGGTTTGTCAACAGAGGCACCCTCGCCCCTCCTATGGAACGCAGCAGTGAATGTACTGCTGCGGGAGATAGAGGGTGGCGGATACCGCGTGGTGGCGTATGCGGATGACGTCGCTATAGCATTCTCTGGGAAGTTTCCACAGACCCTATGCGAGGGCATGACAAGCACTCTCACAAAACTGTCCGAATGGGCGGCAAAATGTGGGCTAAGTGCTAACCCATCAAAGACGGAACTTGTACTATTCACCAGGAAATACAAGATTCCGACACTTACCCCACCGAAACTATGCGGAGAGCCGCTAGTTTTCAGTAACCAGGCCAAATACCTTGGCCTCATCCTCGATAGGAAGCTCGACTGGAAGCTGAGCATAGAGGACAGGGTGAAGAAGGCCACAGTAGCCCTCTACACCTGCAGAAAAACCATCGGTCTAAAGTGGGGCATGACCCCGTGCATAGTGCGATGGCTATACACCGCCATTATACGACCAATCCTGATCTACGGGGTAGTGGTCTGGTGGCCAGCCCTGGACAAGAAAACTTGTCTTGACAAACTCACAAGAGTCCAACGCATGGCAGAGCTATGCATAACTGGCGGACTTCGCACTACCCCAAGAGAAGCCCTCGATACCACGTTGTACCTTCTACCTGTAGAACTTATGGGGAAAAAGGTTGCAACACTCTCCGCCCTTAGAATGAGGGAACCCAATCTGTGGAAAACCACCACGGTTGGCCATTCGGGAAAACTAATAAAACTCCCGCAACTTCCAGAGAGGACAGACTACTGCATCCCAAGTGACTACCTCTCGACGCCTTTCCAGGTATCCATCCCACACAGGGAGGACTGGGAGAGGGGCGAACCTGGACCTGCGAACGCGATCCACTTCTACACTGATGGCTCAAAATTAGACGGCCGCGTGGGAGGGGGCGTCTTCTGCGATGAGCTCAACATCAGTCTCTGCTTCAGACTTCCGGACCACTTTAGCGTGTTCCAGGCAGAGGTCTCAGCCATAAGGGAGGCCATTTCCATTGTCTCCAAACTATCTTTAGACGGACACTCGGTGTGCGTCTTCTCGGACAGCCAAGCGGCCCTAAAGGCTCTTAGCTCAATTTCGTCGAACTCAACGACCGTAAACGACTGTCGCAGGACTCTAAATGAGACCGCAGAGCAGCTAGATCTCTCCCTAATTTGGGTCCCTGGACATAGGGACATTGTCGGGAACGATGCCGCCGACGAGCTAGCTAGGCGGGGCACTACTGTACCTCTCCTTCCGGAGGGGGGCAAGTGGCAATGCCTCTAGCTACGTGCAGGCTATTAACACACGAGGCTTTCGAGCAAATTGCTGACAGGCGATGGCAGCTGACCATCACATGCAGAACTTCAAGAGCGATTTGGCCAAATCGTTCGAAAAAAGCGCTCGGAAGAGCTTTATAGACTCAGCAGAGCACATTGCTCCGCCGTCACCCGAGCCATCACGGGGCACTGGCAGATCGGCACACATGCTGCACGACTGTCGATCCCTCACAACGACTTCTGCAGAAGTTGTAGGGACGAGGAGGAGGAGGAGTCGGTTCATCACTTCTTCTGTCTCTGCCCGGCCCTGGGAAACCGATGACTACGGTTCCTCGGGGCCCCTTTTCTTACAGATATTTCGGACCTTTCCGAAATCAATCCGATCGTTTCAGGCACTTGCGAATAAACGCTTCGTTTTCAACACGTGTTAAAAAATCGAAAGGTTATGTAGCGGAGTCCGGAAAAAAAAAAGATACGAGAAAAGTGAAAACTGTTTTTTATTGCTGTGCGGTGCCAAAAATCAATACCAGAGTATAGCCAACGAGTGCCGAAAGGGGCAAGGAGAGCTCCTTGGATTTGCGGGAACACCTGCCACGCCTCCTGCCACTCCGCCCGCCACAGCCCGGAAAACCCAAAGAACACCGCCCCAAAGACGAACCACGATCTTCGCCGGTAAAACCAAAAATAACGAGGAAGAACGTACGGAGTCGCTGTTGCCGCGACTCTACTTTTTATACCCGTACTCAGTCAGCACACATGTGATTTATGTGGAATTTTAAAATGTTTTATCAGTTTTTAAATTTTACATTTTTTTTTGCTACATCAGTCATCTACATCTACTTCATCTACATCACTTCTCACAACAACACACGTACACTGCACGAGTCAGCATGTTTGAGCGTGAGTGTGCGTGTGAGAGAAGCTGCAGCAACAATCAACCCCAATAATTGATTTACTCTGCAAGAGGAGTGGGGGGATTGCTGCTGAAAATTCATTTGATCATTGTGGCTACAATAATGATCCGATCTGAACCAAATTCGGGAATCTGATAGATATGGTCATTTTCTACGATACTGCATTTTTTTTATGCATTTTTATTTTTTTTCTATCTTCAAAATTGTGGATTTTCGTCTTTTGGGGGGGCGGGAGTGGGCGTGGGAAAATTTTGAAATAAACTTGCACTGAAGCGATATCACAGGAGTCTAGGCAAAAATTTGGTTGTTCTAGCTCTTATAGTCTCTGAGATCGAGGCGCTCATTTATACGAAAAACCAAAATTACTCGATTTTGTGTGAGTGCGAAAGGGATAGAGCGAGTTTTTTGCGTTTGTTTTTGTCTATTGTGGCTATATTAATGATCCGATCCGATTCAGATTTGGGCCCCTGATAGATATGGTCTTTTTCTATGATTCTGCATTTTTCGTTTTCTGCTGTCTTTAAAATTGTGGACGCCACAGATGTGCGTCCTTTGTGGGGGCGGAAGTGGGCGTGGTGGAATTTTAAACTTTTTTCTAGGGAGTGAGAGAACACATCAGTTAGGAAAAAAATTTGGTTGCTCTATCTCTTTTTAGCCTTCGAGCAAGGGGCGACGAACAAGACGGACAGACGGACAGACGGACGGACAGACAGGACTATATCGACTCGGCTATTGATGCTGATCAAGAATATATATACTTTATATGGTCGGAAATTACTCCTTCTCTATGTTACACACATCCACTTTTACCACAAATACAATATCCTTTTACTCTTCGAGTACGGGTATAAAAACGGTACGTTAAAAAACCCTATAAGGAAAATCAGATAGGAGAGTAGGCTCATAGATTTTTTTCCCCGCCCTAGTGCCTTGGCCACGATTGCCAGCTCCTCCAGCATCGGTTGATGCTCCCACACCCAGTACGCCATTGTCCCTAGTTCTGCCGCTTGGTGTGGGCCAGATTAATTTACCAAAAGGGAATTACTGGAAAAGGTTTTCGTGAGAGGTTACCTAACCTTCACCTTTGCGCCGCTGCCACGCGTTGCCGTCGCTGCCGTGCAGATCCATCTGCTGGAAGCAGCCACCCAACCCTCAACCAACTGCGGAGCTGCGGATTCAAAATTAAATTTAAATAAAATTTTAGTGTAGCATAGGCTAATCATATTACTTTCTTTTTCTCTTTGATTCCGTTTTTTTTTTTTTTTTTCATTTTTCTTAGCGTAAGTACAGTTAGACCTCCCAGGCACCGCTGCCTTTGATCTTTCCACATATATTTTTCTTAGTTCATAAAAAAGAGGAGAAAAGGAAGAAAAACTATCTGCGAATAGTAGCCCTTCGTTAAATAACCTGGCCCCACATTAACCTTTTTCACAGTATTCACCGATCAGCTCAGCGAAAGGCGCCTTTCTGCGAGAGACCACTGTAAGTGAATTAACAAAAAAAAAACATTATTTCCCCTTTTCCCTTTTGTGCGAGTGTTCGCGTAAGTCAAGCGGGCTTGCGCCAACTACGAGTATATTCGGCTGCCCTCTGGTCCTACGGTGGGCTTCTAATTAGAAGCTTTCCGTGGGTTTAGTCGGTAGGGGCTGCTCTGAGTGGTTTTTTCTTTTTGTTGTTTTCTCCGAATAATGCATTAGAAGAATGCGACACTAGCCCACCGACGAAAAGTTTATTTGCGTTTTATTGCCGAGTGTCACCACATTTGTGGACTTTTCTTGGTTGTCCGCGATAACTCAACTTAACTATGCCGTTTAATTTTTTTTTTTTCTTATATAAATTTTTTTTTTTTTATTCTTTAATTAAGTATGTTATAAGTACCTCGATTATATTATTATATATTATTTTTTTATTATATATTATTTTTCGTAATTTTTTTTTTTTGCTTTTTAGGTTGTAAGCTTTCATTTATCTATATTTTGTTATTCTTCCAATTAGGAATGCCCTTAAAGAGCTAGAGTAGGATGCCTATGAAGTCATATAGAAATATAACTTGAAATTTCATTGAAATGCATTTGAGCGACTAAACTTTTAATTTCCTGGTGGCATGGGGACATAATGAGATAGGGTGACACGAAAAGGGATTTCCGGAAATAGATCCTCCCTCGGAAATCATGGAAGGGTGGGAACAGAGCGTGCGGGTCGAATACCACCTCAAGGCCTCGCGCACTTGATCTTGCGGAGCGAGTCGATATACATAAGTTTTTTGGTTTTTTCTCCACTTCTGGTTTTTGTGTATTGCGCATAGGTGTACTGTAGGACAGTAGGCCTTTTGTTTTTGGTTTTCGGAGTTTAGCTCCTTGTAGAGTCCAGGGATTCCAGGAGTCGAGACACGGTCACACGAACCCTCCACAGTTACCGAATGAGCACGGAACCAGAGAATCCCGATCGGTCGTGTCTCGATCGCTAGGGCTACCATAACTCCCTACTAGTGACTGGATGTTTGCTACATAAATTTTTGGCGCCCAACGTGGGGCTGTCTTTCCAAGCGTTTTTCAAGTTTGTTCAATTTAGGCAACTTGTATAATCATTCTATACGGTATGTTTTATACTATACCCCGTTGGACGCTGGGGTATGTAACATTGTTACATAAATTTTTGGCGCCCAACGTGGGGCCGTAAGGAGAAGTTTTCTATTTCAAGGAAACGACCTGTGTAACGAAGCAATAACATCTGTGTTGGAGTGGGAGACTGGCCAAAAAGTTGTTTAATTCCTATTTTTGTGGTGGGCACCAAAGCGGTCGCTGCTGGGGATCGAACTCGTGTCCAACGTAGAAAATATGAGGGTCGAAAAAGAACACAGGGCGTCCAGACAATATGCGCGTTCGCTTCCTCTTTATTCAATGTAAGTCGAAGAACTAAACTTATAAGCTAAGCTTAATTCTAACATTCTCATACTGGTGTGGTGTATTCCCAAAGCTTGGAGAGCATAGGTGGAGAGCATAGGTGGAGAGCATAGGTGGAGAGCATCGAAAGAGTACGCTTCCGCCTCAATGCTTGGGTGCATACTTTTCGGCATGAACATCCCCCCCTTGCAATATAATTGCAATGGAATATAGGAAGGAACGGGGGAAGGGGGCGCTCTTCCTGGTTTATGCGGTGTCACAGGTGCCGGAAAGAGTCCATCCGAACACCGTGTTCTGAGCCACTGGGAAGCCGTCCGTGCTTGGGATCACTCCTGGCAGAATTACCTTCGGGTAGACATCTGCGCCGAGTACAGGGGAGATAGTACACGGCTTGTGGAACTGAGCATCCGCCAGGACCATATTGGCGAAATGCTCTTTAACGTGGTCGCCTAGGGGCCTCGTCGGTGTCCGTATTTGTAGCTGGGGCTCCACAGTCAGGACCACCTCGAGCCTGACATCGCTCTTCGTTTTGGACTGGATGAAGGTGGTGCAAGCACCTTCGGCACCAACGCGTGTGACGGAGAGCCCGAAGGCCGTTGCCAATGATGCGTTGATGCGGCTGACTGGGCTGCACGGATCAATGAGTGCGCCAACCTCAAAAGTTTTGAGTCCGTTGTCCAAAACGACTACTGCCGTTGGTAGGACGCTAGTGCTCCTGGACTGAAGGAGCGATGTCAGGGTTGTTGGAGGAGCAGTGGAGCTGGAGCGTGATCTTGCCGGGGGCGAGCTGGCCCTCGGCCCATTGGAGCGAGCCTTGGGACGTGGAGTCCTCTGCGATCTACCCAGATGGAGGAGCGTGTGGTGATTTTTCCGCACACCCGGCAAGTATCGCCGCTACGACATGAGCGCCCGGGTGTTGGTGGGCCAGACAATTGTGGCAGTACTTGTTGATTAGTACTGCCCGTAGACCTTTTCTGCGCTTAGGGTGAGGAACCGCTGGCACTTCCGCAAAGGGTGGACTCCTCGGCAGACCCGACAACGGAAGCTGTCGACTCCTCTCGGCTGGCTGCGCGTTGCTGGACGACGGCGAGGAGTCATGCTTGGAAAAAAGAAGACGTAGGAGATTAGTGGTTGGATCTTATGCACCGAACAACAAGCAACACATTAACTAGTTGGATACTTGGACGTGGACATTGCTCTCTATAGGAAGAAGGATGACCTTTGCTACTGGCCGCTTAATGGTCCCGCGGACAGTTAAAACATCGACCACGCGGACCATGCCATCGACCCCGGGATAGGTTCGTTCAATCCTTCCAAGGCGCCATTCGTTAAGTTGCAGGTTATCTTCCTTTACGACAACCATATCGCCGGCTTGGAGATTTCGAGAAGGAAGTTGCCACTTATTGCGTTTGTGCAATTCTTTCAGGTATTCTTCCTTCCACCGCAGACAGAACTGTTGATTGATTGAGGGCCTTAAGACGGCGCCATCGGTTGATGATTGATTCTGCGTTCTCTTTGATCTCTGGCTCCAATTGAAATCAGCGGGCCGCCAACTAAAAAGTGGCCTGGACTTAAAGCGAGAAGGTCAGTTGGATCTTCTGACATAGGTGAGATCGGCCTAGAGTTCAAGCACGCTTCGATTTTGGAAAGGAGGGTCGACAGTTCCTCGAAAGTATACTTCCCTGTGGAGGTAGACTTGTAGAAAAGTGACTTGAAACTTTTTACCCCCGCTTCCCCACAAACCGCCCATGTGAGGAGCGGCTGGAGGATTAAACCGCCACGTGAGCTGTTGTTGCGGATATGCTGCAATAACACTCGCTCTGGTGGCTTCAGGAAATCATGAGCGAGGGCTTTTTCGGCTCCGACAAACGTCTTCCCATTATCGGAACACATTTGCTGAGGGCAACCGCGCCTTGCTATGAACCGATTAAAAGCTGCTAGGAACTTCTCGGATGTGAGATCAGATGTCGCTTCCAGATGGATAGCCTTCGTGCTAAAGCACACGAAGACACACACACACATACCCTTTGGTTATGCGGCATGCGCGACCTGCGTACGTCTTGATATCGAATGGTCCAGCGAAGTCGACACCCGTTCGAGTGAATGGACGTGAGAACGTCGTCTCTCTTCGGGCAGGTCCCCATAAGTTGAGTTTGCAACTTCCTGCGATGGACCACACAGACCTTACAGGCGTTTATAGTGGATCTGACTAAGGTCCTTAGTTTCGGGACCCAATACTTGGATCGGATAAGTCGCATCATTAATTGGTTTCCCCCATGCAGTACGATGCGATGAGTGAATTGAACGATGAGACGTGTGAATGCGCTTGAATACGGGAGAATGATCGGATGCTTCTCATCATAGCTAAGGGACTCCGATTTGCTCACCCGACCGCATGCTCTTATGACCCCGTGTTGGTCGATAAATGGATTCAAGTTAATGATGCAGCTAGACGTAGGAAGAGGTTGCTTCTTCAGCAAATGCCGGAATTCGCTGGCATATTCTAAGCGCTGAGTATGGATGATCATACGCTCCTGTGTCTCGGATAGCTCGTGGCTACTGAGCTCGACTGGAAATTGGGTGTTTGGCTTCTGACACCGCTTGAGGAATCGACACACATAGGCCAGGACTCTCACGGCCTTTCCAAACTCTGAGAAGCGGGCTAGGAAACTGGACTCTGGTGTCTGAGACACGTTACACTTAACCGTGCGTTGTTCTATATCTGTTTCAAGCAGAGGTTCGACTGGGACGGGCCATTGGTTTTGGCTTAACTGCAACCATTCTGGCCCGTGCCACCATAGATCGCTGCTAAACAGCTCTTGGGATGATACCCCTCTGCTCGCTAAGTCAGCCGGGTTGTGCTCCGATCTGACGTGCGACCACTTTTTCGGGCTGACGGATTCTGTGATCTTAGTCACTCGGTTAGCCACAAACGTTGTCCATTTGCATGGTGGCTTGTTCAGCCAGGCTAACACGATTGTGGAGTCTGTCCAATAAAAGCATTCGTAGCTATCAACGGACAGTTGAGGAAGGAGCGACGAGGACAGTTCAGCCAGAAGGACCGCCCCGCATAGTTCCAAACGAGGTAGGGACACGGTCTTCACAGGGGCGACCCTCGTTTTTTGCCGTGAGTAGGTGGACAGAGATCTTCTGGTCGGTCTCTACACGAACGTAGATTGCGGCACCAAAAGCACGTTGGGATGCATCACAGAACCCGTGAAACTGCAGTTTTGCTCTGGGGTGATACTGTACCCATCTTGGTATTTGAATTTTTCGGAGAGCGGGATAGCTGAGAAGAAAGTCTCGCCATCTTTCGAGGAGGTCTGTTGGCAGAGAGTCATCCCATCCAAGCTCTTTAAGCCAGATCTCCTGCATAAAGATTTTTGCTCGGACTATAAATGGAGCTAGCCATCCCGCTGGATCGAATAATCTCGATATTTGGGATAGGACTTCCCTTTTCGTGTACGAGGAACTTAAGTCCACCTCGGACGGTTGAAAGAAGAACTCGTCATTCTGAGCCTGCCACCGAATCCCTAATGTTTTAGCGGAGCTAGAATCCTCCATTTCAAGAAAATCGGCGCACAGTCGCTGGTCCATAGGAATGTCCTGAAGGACTTGCTTCGTGTTAGACGTCCACTTCCTCAACGGAAAACCTGCACTATCTAGAGCGGAGCGAAGCTCTTTGATTGCTGCGATGGCCTTCTGTTTGGTGTGCGCGCCAGCAAGCACATCGTCAACATACATGGATTCGGATATGATGCTGCTTGCCAGTGGGTAGATCTCTCGGACATCTTGAGCAAGTTTCTTGAGTACGCGAATGGCTAAGTATGGTGCGCAATTCACACCGAACGTGACGGTTGTAAGTTCATAGTCACAGAGCTCACCATCTTTATGCCGAAAAAAAGATTCGTTGGAACCTTGTCTGCTTCGGATCGAGGTTTATTTGCCTATACATCTTTGTGATGTCAGCATTGAAAACAAATTGGAAGAAACGCCATTTCAGTATCTGAATGGTCAGGTCTGACTGGAGAACCGGTCCTGGATGTAGGATGTCGTTAAGACTCTTGCCATTTGAGGATGGACTTGAGGCATTAAATACTACCCGTAATTTTGTAGTAGTGCTGTCTGGTTTAAGGACAGAATGATGGGGCAGATAAAAGTTGTCAGAGTCATTACTTGGAGGTACTCGTCGCATGTGACCTAAGTCTACATACTCTTGGAGGACGCGGTCGTACTGCTCTTTTTAAAGTTGGGTTCCGTTTTAAACGGCCTTCATTTTTGAGGAACTGAGCCAGCGCGATTGATCTTGAATGGCCTAAGTCGACACCATCAGGATTCCGAAAAGGGTAATGACACCATATATCTGCCACTGGAATCTCTACGGGTAGTTCGAATGAAATTGTCTTCGCAGATGGAATCTGAGGACTCTTCTGCCCTCCTGGCTGGAAGATCCTCCACCTCCCAAAACTTAGTTAGAAGTTTTTCTAACCGTTGCTCTGTTTTGACCTTTACCCTTGTAGCAAAGGAAGAAATTGTGGGGTGCGTTAACTCCGCTACTGGTCCTGTGAGGATCCATCCAAATATAGTCTCTTGACCGAGTAGCGAGCCGCAAATGTTTGGTTGGGAGCCGCCTAACAAAATGGATGGGAGGATATCTGCACCTAAAAGCACATCTATCTGCGAGCTCTGATAGAAAGAAGGGTCAGCCAGGGAATGTTTGGCAGGTCCTTTACAAAATCTTGAGGAATTGGATATGAGGGTAAAGGTGCCTGCCACATTTGGGAGTACGTAGGCCGAGGTTTCTATGTGGATGCTCGGTTTTGATGGTGAGCCTATTTGGAAGTGGCATATCTTTTGAGGCCTGGCTGAAATTGCTTGGCTCAAGCCTGTTACTTGAACCTGAACTGGTTGGAAAGGAAGCTTGATGATTCTGAACAGGCGTTCGGAGATGAACGTTGCTTCCGATCCAGAATCTATCAATGCACGTGCTTTAAAACTGGTGCCCAAGTAGCATATGTTTATAATAGCCGTGCCTAACAAAACACCCTGTGTGTTTGTTGTGTAGTAACTTTGCACATTGGAGGATGAAGCGGACTGTATCTCTTGGGTTGGGTTTGGATTGGAGGGAACTGTTGCCGAGAGCTCTGAAGGGTGGCTACCACGGTGTAGAAGCGTGTGGTGGCGCCGTTTGCACGTGAAACAATTATGTTGGCTCGTGCCCTCCAGCGAAGCAGTTCATACACAACCTTTGTTGCTTTATGTAGTTGGCTCTATCATGAGCCGACATTTGGAGAAAACGTGGACACTGACGCACAGGATGGTTTTCTTTAGAGCAAAGGTTGCATGTGCGCGTTTTGACGCTCACCTTTGCTTCAAAGGAGTTGAGGTTTTTGGAGATTTTCTCCCTTTTATCGTGCCTGGAAAGCACTTGCCTGGAAGTGTTCGCGTTCTCCATCGCTTCAAGTGACAAAATATCGCTCACTCAGGAATTTATTCATGGCTGGCCATGACGGAATTTTGGTTTTGCTGGGAAGAGTTTGCTCCCCAAAGCGACAAGGTCACTTGAGGCAGTTTCGAGGAAACAAGGAATACTAGAACCCCATCAGCAAAACGGTTGTCAATAGGAACATCGGAGTGTTCAAGGGCCGTTAGGCACCCCTGGATAGCACCTTGGAGCTCTTTCAAAGCAGCTCCGGACTCATTTTGGATAGGGGAAAAACCGAAAAGGATCTTAAGTTGGCTATTAACAAGAGTTCTCTCATTTTCAAAACGTTCTTTTAGGGAGTTCCATGCGGAATCGAAACCCTCATTCGTGAGCGGAGCCTTTTCCACGATGGACTTGGCTTCCCCGCGAGTTTTGTGGCAGAGGTGATACAATTTCTCCACCTTAGTCAGCCTCGGATTATTGGTATAGATGGCGGAAAATAGGTCCCGGAACGTGGGCCATTTCAGATAATCGCCGTCGAATGTCTCGATTTCGATTGGGGGAAGCCGACTGGCACCGCCTTGCTGGGAAATAGGGGCCAATGAAGGGCGGGAGTCGATGCGTTTTCGATTCGCTCTTGTAACTCTGTTGCGCACCTCTCATACACTGCATAACAATGCTCGTATTTCGCCTGCATAGCTTGCATCGCTTCATTGTCAGGTTCATGGAGATTGAGAATTCTGGTGCAGCGTTCACATTCAAGTCGCACCTTTTCCCACAAAGTTTTTAACCTCGTCGAGGCGGATCTTTAGCGAAAACAGAGAAACCTCCACGGAGGATGGAGTGCTAATTCTGGTCTCGAACTGGCTAAGACGGTCTGATGCCGCGATAAAATCAGCTAAAGCCATTTTTTGGAATCTGACTCCTGCTGGGTTTACAGCACGAGTGATACGGGAATCTGGACTTTTTCGCCCTTCTACAGAGGGTGATAGAGGTCGCGAGCTTGGAACTGTGAGTTTCTCCTTGCGGTCACTCGACATAATATTTACGCCGAAAACGGTGACTGAGCTACTGGAACGATGGAATTATAATTGGAAGTTCAGTGCGAGCACTGCTTGTAATATTCTTCTTGGCCCCTCTTATTGGCGGAACAGTGGAATGGGACAAGAACGTGTCGGGTGGTCGCTTTCTAGGATTCGCCCCAGAAATTGAACCAAAAATGTTGAATTTAAATTGATAATATCGAACTAAGTCCTTTTTATTACTTGAGGAACGGTGGAATGGAACACGGGTATCCGGGTGGTCATTTTCTAGGATTAGCCACAGAAAATGCACCAAAAATATTTTAAAAATTTGTAATTATATCGTAATAAGGCCTCAAGGAATGGCGGAATGGAACGCCGACCTTTCGTGTTGAATATTCCGGAATAGATACAACACACTTCAAATAAAAACACCAAACAAAATATTTTTATTATGTATATGTGTGTATATTGGATAAGTTTTATCTTTTTATTTATTTGTGACGGACGGAATGCTGGAATGAAATCCGCAGTAAATATTTTTTTTTCAAAAAAAAAAAAAAAATAAAAATAAAAAAAAAAAAATATATTTATTATTTTCGGAAAATTTTTCTAAGTGTCGAACACTCTGACTAAAGCGTATACCCACAGGTTGCGGGGTATCACTTCGTATGCACAAAACGGAATAAGCAGCCGCTCTCCGCTATGCTTGTATGTATGTATGTATGTATGTACGTATTTTTCGGAGTTGGACATAAGAAATATGAATATGTTGCTGAAAAGTTTTTATTTCTTTATATACAGGAAAAGGATTTCACTGCACACGCTAGATTTAATGGATATGGCATGCAGTTAAATTTTATATTTTATTTATTGAAATTTTTAATGTAAACGCATGCAAACATTATGTTCAGTGATCGGAGAGAGACGAATTACACAAACGGAATGTGCCTTGAATTTTTTTTTTTATATTCTGTGTGGTTTTTTTTGATACGGAAAACTGTGTGTTTTTTTTGATAGGAAAACTGTGTGGGTTTTTTTGGATAGTGGAAAAGGAAAAAACAGTGCATAAATCAATGTATGGAGATATGTACATATGTATGTATGTACATATGTATACAAACCAGTCTCAGTGAGATCGATGCGATAAGATTCGAAGGGAGCAATTGGAGAATTGTAATACATATGTATTTATTTTGGAGACTTGCACTTTGCCGAATTTTCCTTTCTTCGGAGAAACCTTGGAGAGGTTTTATGCACATATATAAAAAAAATGGCGGTTTTTTTTTTATCTTTTTCTTCTTGCCTTTTTTTCTTTTTTTTTTTTTTTGTTCACTTGCACTTTTCTTTGATTTAAAATCACTCCACACACTACACACAGACACACACAGAACTTGTACAAAATTATGTATTGGAATATATGGGAATTATATACTTAGCTGGCAGTTTCGAAAAGCAAGCTGGGGCGAGCGGATTGGAGGATGTTTTTTATCCGTGATTTTCCTTCAAAAATCCTATTTGAAGATCCGGCTCGAGAAGGACCAAATGTTGGAGTGGGAGACTGGCCAAAAAGTTGTTTTAATTCCTATTTTGTGGTGGGCACCAAAGCGGTCGCTGCTGGGGATCGAACTCGTGTCAACGTAGAAAATATGAGGGTCGAAAAAAAGAACACAGGGCGTCCAGACAATATGCGCGTTCGCTTCCTCTTTATTCAATGTAAGTCGAAGAACTAAACTTATAAGCTAAGCTTAATTCTAACATTCTCATACTGGTGTGGTGTATTCCCAAAGCTTGGAAGCATAGGTGGAAGCATAGGTGGAGAGCATAGGTGGAGAGCATCGAAAGAGTACGCTTCCGCCTCAATGCTTGAGTGCATACTTTTCGGCATGAACAATCTGCTTTTGAATCGTCCCACCTTTTGCTCGTTGTTTCAAAGCCTTAATGCTTATAGTAGTTTTTGTCGAAAAAAAAATCTTACCACAGCGGTCAGATACAATTCAGAATATTGTAAATTCTGCTTGGATTTCAATACTGATTGTCCCTCTGATTTGTAGTTGGAAGTCGTCGAGTCTAAGACGAAATAAAGCCTAAGTGAAAATCCTGAATTGATAATATTGTTTGCTTGTTGTCGCTTCTGTTCTGGCTAGTCAGATTCTTGTCTGGAATAGGCGAATATGCTGCTTGCGTATCCTACCGAACAATGAAGATTAGTCAAGGTCGCGTTCGCCAAGATTCAGTTAATTCAGAGGAGTTTAGTTCAATAGATTTGATAATGAGTTGAGTCCCGAATGGTATTGTAACTTGTTGTGAGGATCCTACGGTTACAAACGATTCCAGAATATTGTAAATTCTGATTGGATTTCAATACTGATCGTCCCTGTACGAATTATGGATCACGGTTACATATTGGATCTTAACTCATTCCAGTGATATTGTTCGAGGTTTGTTGTCATGTAGTTTGTAGTGTTTGCATCAGATTGTCTGGAACAAGCGATGATGCAGTTTTGCGTCACCTTGCCGAATCAGGAGTTGAAGCCTAACACGGGGCAGTAATTTCAGATCAATGTCAAATAGTAACAATAGCCCAACTAAAAATAAAATTCTTTTTGTCATCGTTCCCAAAGATTAAAATTGTTATCCCGATCTCATTATGTCACCAATTAGATGTCACTATAGGAAAATTTTATTTAGAAAATTATAAAACAAACATTAAAATGCCTTTGCGACATAGTCCTCAGAGAAATCCGCTGAGTTCAGAGAACATTTGTGGAATTTGTTTGCTCCGAATTGTCAAACACTCAATGATGGCCAATGACGTTATCGCAAGCAAAACTAGTGGTTGAAATTGTTCACCGAACAAAGAGACCGCCAGAACCAACTGAATTACCAGGTCCCTCGGGAATTACTACTCAAAGTCTCACCAGAGCTTTTGGAGTTGGGTGCAGATTCCAAGGGAAACGGTCAGCCAGAGACGGAAACGGTAGAAAGAGGCGAATAACAATCTTCAGTGGAGCCAAATCCTACTAACGGCACAGTCGGTCGATCGGACAAGCAGGTCAGCCGTTCGAAAGAACTCGGCCACCACCGAAAAAGCCGGTCTCAAAGATCCCACAAAACCGATCTTCCGGTCCTGAGGTTGTCTGTTTCTCGAGATTGGATGTTAGTCATAGTTCCAATCAGACTGAGGCACCGTCGGCAAGTGTCGCTGCCCAAGCTAGACATGGGTAAGCCTACAACGCGCGATCGGCCCCTCAAGGTACGGGTGTTGACTTCGATACCCCTGCAGCAGATGATCGAACGCACTGTTGCCAAAGCCATGTCTAATGTACATATCCAGTCTCAGCTAGTCCTGAAGACGGATATTTGTACAGGAATCAATGTCCCAACCCTGTTTCATATACAGCCACCAGTTCTAGCATGCACAAGGCAAAAACGACAGACATCATGCAAAAGTGGAATGTCCGTTTGATGGTTGCGTAGAAAGGATTAGGGGTAGAAGAGTTTTTCTATCGCGTCAAAGTTTTGACCGATGAAACTTTGGATAGTGATTTTGTAGGCCTTTGCAAAACTTGCACATATTGTTGGTCGGCAAAGCTCGCGATTGGTATTGGAGATACCATAAGCAAGTCGATCATAGTTTGGTCAAATTTTCTGCAGCGTTAAGACAACAATATAAAGATTATCGCTCTGAGTTTATGACCAAGGAATTGATTCGATCTCGCAAGCAGAAAGTCGGAGAACCCTTTGTAGCTTTTTCACGATGCTGTGGCTGGTTTAATAGACAAGTTTGGAATTAAAATGGATGAAGAAGGTTACTGGAAATATTAAAAGCCAATTTACTTCCCAAAAATCGTCACAAAATCTTGTAAAAGTCTATTAAGCTCAGTCGGTCAATTGCGAAGATTAGTACAGATGCATTAAAATCTCGTGCAAGGTTGCAGAAATCGGAAAAGCCTAGACCAATTGCTCTCGTCGTCCATTTACAGTCTGGAGGACTCGCGACCAGAAAAGTGAGCCGGAAGAGGATGCAAATCTCAGCATAGAGGCCATTCAAAGTTCGACGGCTAAGCGTACTTGTTGGAATTGTGAGGAACAGGACATGTGTGGGAAAATTGTCTTTGCCGATAGGCGTATTTTCTGTTACGGCTGTGGAGCCTCAAATTTTTAGAAGCCGCAGTGCCAGACGTGCATTCGTAGACTTCGGAAAACCGTCAGAAGGGTGCATCCCACAACCATCGGATGCCCCGAAAAACCAAACTTAACTCTGCTTGTTGTAGTAAGCAAAAGATAGTAATAAAAGATAACTTGTATTCTCCCAGAATAAGACAGAAGGACGTGGGAGTAAATAATAAATGTAAATTTTGCCATATCCCGAACGGCTGAATAAGTTTTTAGAATTCGAAATAGAATTTTTAAGACAGAAGAACATGGAGTCCCTAAACGGGTGTACGATTAAGGAAATATTATGATCATGTTAAAATTAACCGTAGACTTTTAGTTTCCGCTATCATTAGCAATCCACAAGATATGCGTAGCTATGCGAAGAATCTCATTCCTGGGTAGAACCGTTCAAGGTCTATTTGGACACTGGCGCCAGTATTAGCTGTATAGGTTCTGAGATGGCTCTGACAGATTTTTTTTTTTGTGCTGGACACAAGCCAATCAAAGCCACTGCAAAACGGCCGATGGCCAAAGTCAAAAATACTAGGGGTGTTGAATGTAAGCATGCGGTACCGCGCGCAATCGAAAAACCGATGTCGTTATACATAATTCCATATCCCTGAAACAAAATTTGATTCTCGGTCATGATTTCTGGCGATCCTTTACACGCTAGCACCCGACATAATTGCCGCCGTCGAGATAAGCGCGAAGGACGATGAAGAACTCGAACCAGATCCGTGTGTTATCCGCTAACTAAGACGCAAAGCAACAACTAGAGGTTGTTAAGCAATTGTATTTCCCAATGCGCATCAGAGGACGTACGGCTTTGCTTAAGCATCATATCGATGTTGGTCATGCTGTCGGTAAAACAAAAGATTTTATCCCCGTCAGTCCCGCTTTGGAAAAGTTGCTTTACGCCGAGGTAGATCGCATGCTCCATCTAGGCGTAATTGAGCAAATCCTCCAGTGCTTGGAGTTCGCCAATGAGGTTGGTTCTCAAGCCCAACAAAAAGTCCGCCTGTCGATGCGCGAGCTCAATGAAGTCACCCGTAAGGATGCGTATCCTTTGCCGAGTATAGATGGTATTTTTTGCTCGATTGCCCAAGGCAAATATCATCACCAAGCTCGATCTTAAAGATGCGTATTGGCAAATCGAGCTCTCGAATGAATCAAGGCCATTAACTGCGTTTACGGTCCTGGAAGGCCATTATACCAGTTTAAGGTTATGCCTTTTTGGACTATGTAATGCTCTATCCACAATGTGTCGTTTGATGGATGAGATCAATTTCCACCGGATCTGCGTTACTGTGTCTTTGTTTACCTGGACGGTCTTTGCATTGTCTCGGAGGTTTTTCTTCCCATCTTGCTGTACTGTACGACTCGCTGAACAGTTCCAAAAGCAAACCTAACTCTGAACATTGCCAGAGTCAGTTTTGTGTTACCAGTGTCATCTATCTTGGATATGTCATCAGTAATGAAGGTATTTGTACGGATCCCTCTAAGTAGCATATATCGTGAACTGGCCTCCGCCAAAATGATCCTAAAACAAGTTCGAGTTTTCTTGGAATGTGTGGTTGGTACCATCGGTTCATCCCCAATTTGTCGAGTTATCATGTCCTATTACGGATTTTGCTGTCAATAAAAAAGAAGTTTGCTTGGACTCCGGAAGCGCAAGCCCAATGGACTTTTAAAAACCATTTTTGACTTCTGCTCCGGTACTTTCGAAAATCCTGATTACGAAAAAATGTTTCCTTCCAGCGATTTTTGGCATAGGCAAGCCGTGCTCGTGCAATTGGTGGATCAACAGGAAAAGCCCCATCGCCTTTATGTCTAAGAAGCTCAGTCATTGCGCAACGTAACTATAGTGTTACGAAGCGTGAGTGCTTTGGCTGTGATTTTAGCTATTGAAAAGTTTGGTTGCTATCTGGAACTTCAAGAATTCGAGGTGGTTACCGATCATTCCAGTTTGTTGTGGCTCATGCGCCAGCAAAACGTGTCTGGAAGATTAGCTCGTTGGATCTTTTAGGTTGCAGCAGTTTTAAATTCGATATCGCATCGAAAAGGAAAAGATCACATTGTCCCCGATGCCCCGTGTCGATTACACGAACCAGAGTTATCAGGATTAGAGATGAGTCCGGTAATAGATCTCGAATCTGATGCATTTCAGGATGAGAGCTTTCAACGGTTAAAGGATCAGTTCAGAAAAATTCCGATAAGCTGCCCGATCTGCAAGTTACAGACCCATTTTGTACATTCGAACCGAACAAGTAAATGGAAAGGCGGAGCAGGACAGTCGAACTTGGAAATTATGGGTGCCCGAGCGATTGAAGGCCGATGTTCTTAAACAAGCTCATGACAATCCTATTTCCGCCCATGCTGGCATGCAAAGACCATAGAAAGAGTTCGGAGTTTGTTTTGGCGCTAGCTAAAGAGATGTGCGAGTATATTCGCAGCTGTGAGATTCGCAAAGCAAGCAAAGCTGCTAATTATACTCTACGACCACCCATGGGAGACCACATGCCCACATGTCGACCATTCCAAAGGTTGTACATAGATTTGCTTGGACCCCTATCCACGCAGCAAGAATGGACATGTAGGTTTGCTAATTGTTTTGGATCATTTTAGCAAATACCATTGGCTACATCCGTTGAAAAAGTTTACGGCCGTAGCAGTCAAGAGTTTCTGCTCAAGCACATATTCCACGCATTTGGGGTGCCTGAAACCATTGTTAGCGACAATGGGAAGCAGTTTAAAGCAATGGAATTCAATGCGTTCTTGACGGAGCTGGGAATAAAACATATGTACACAGCGCTATACTCTCCCCAGAGTAACGCTGCGGAACGAGTGAATCGTTCGTTGTTGGCAGCGGTGAGATCATATCTACAACAGGATCAGACCTACTGGGATCAGCATCTCACAAGCATTTCTTGCTCGTTGAGATCGTCCCTGCATCAGTCATTAGGTTGTTCACCATATCGAGCATTGTTTGGTTTTGGACATGCTCACGCATGGCTCGGATTATAAGCTCCTGAAAGATTTAAACTTGTTAGAAGAACCCGTTGTGCCAGTATCTAGGTCGGAAAATTTAGCTTTAATCCGAAAGGATATTCAGGCCAATATAAAAAGCGTATGACCGAAAACGTGGCTCAATACAATTTTACGAGCAAAGCCCGTTTCGTTTCGAGAAGGTCAGGAAGTCTTTTACCGTAATTTCGCGTTAAAGTAAATTTACGCAAAACTTTAATGCCAAATTGGCTCCAAAAGTTTTTGAAAAAGTCGAGTTCGAAAAAAAATTAGGGGAAATTGTTTCTACCTTTTTGGAAAATTTACAAGGCAGGAAATTGGAACGTTTTCATGCGAAGGACATTAGAGCCTGATTCCGCTAATATTCCGTCTAACGGTGTGATATTATCGGGTGGTGTAACGGTCCCCGTTGAGCAGCACAAAAAAAATAAGCTTTATTGCTATGTGCTCGGGTCTCGCTTGCAATAACCGTGATTTCGTTATCACTGCAGATTTGCGGCGTAGCATAGTTTGGGGTGCGTGCGAGCTTTGCTGTTAGAACAGCTGAGCAGACTTTCGCAAAGTGCTGTAAAATTACATCAAAGTGGAGCTTTTAAGCGGGAATTTTTTGTAGATCTTTAGATCTTATTTAAACAGATCTCAAAGGCGAGGTCGTTCTCTTTTCGAATAATTTTCAACCGTGATCCGGTTCAGGCACTTGCGAATAAACGCTTCGTTTTTCAACACGTGTTAAAAAAAATCGAAAGGTTATGTAGTGGAGTCGGGAAAAAAAAAAATTACGAGAAAAGTGAAAACTGTTTTTATTGCTGTGCGGTGCCAAAAATCAATACCAGAGTATAGCCAACGAGGTGCCGAAAGGGCAAGGAGAGCTCCTTGGATTTGCGGGAACACCTGCCACGCCTCCTGCCACTCCGCCCGCCACAGCCCGGAAACCCAAAGAAACCGCCCCAAAGACGAACCACAATCTTCGCCGGTAAAACAAAAATAAAAACGGTACGTTAAAACCCTATAAGGAAAATCAGATGGGAGAGTAGGCTCATAGATTTTTCCCCGCCCCAGTGCCTTGGCCACGATTGCCAGCTCCTCCAGCATCGGTTGATGCTCCACACCCAGTAACGCCATTGTCCTAGTTCTGCCGCTTGGGTGTGGGCCAGATTAATTTACCAATTTCATAATTACTGGAAAAGGTTTTCGTGAGAGGGGGTTACTAACCTTCACCTTTGCGCCGCTGCCACGCGTTGCCGTCGCTGCCGTGCATATCCATCTGCTGGAAGCAGCCGCCCAACCTCAACCAACTGCGGAGCTGCGGTTCAAAATTAAATTTAAATAAAATTTAGTGTAGCATAGGCTAATCATATTACTTTCTTTTCTCTTTGATTCCGTTTTTTTTTTTTTTTTCTTAGCGTAAGTACAGTTAGACCCCTCCCAGGCACCGCTGCTTTGATCTTTCCACATATATTTTTTTTAGTTCATAAAAAAGAGGAGAAAAGGAAGAAAAACTATCTGCGAATAGTAGCCCTTCGTTAAATAACCTGGCCCCACATTAACCTTTTTTCACAGTATTCACCGATCAGCTCAGCGAAAGGCGCCTTTCTGCGAGGGACCACTTAAGTGAATTAACAAAAAAACATTATTTCCCTTTCCTTTTGTGCGGTGTTCGCGTAAGTCAGCGGGGCTTGCGCCAACTATATTCGGCTGCCTCTGGTCTACGGTGGGCTTCTAATTAGAAGCTTTCCGTGGGTTTTAGTCGGTAGGGGCTGCTCTGAGTGGTTTTTTCTTTTTTGTTGTTTTCTCCGAATAATGCATTAGAAGAATGCGACCCTAGCCAACCGACGAAAAGTTTATTTGCGTTTTTGCCGATTGTCACCCCATTTGTGGACTTTTCTTGGTTGTCCGCGATAACTAAACTTAACTATGCCGTTTAATTGATTTTTTCTTATATAAATTCATTTTTTTTTTATTCTTTAATTAAGTATGTTATAAATTTACCTCGATTATATTATTATATATTATATATTATATTATTATTATTACTCTATTATACCCTTTTCTATATTTTTCATTACATTTTTTTTTTTTTTTTTTTTTTTGGTTGTAAGCTTTCATTTATCTATATTTTTTATTCTTCCAATTAGGAATGCCCTTAAAAGAGCTAGAGTAGGATACTATGTCATATATAGAAATATAACTTTGAAATTTCATTGAAATGCATTTGAGCAGCTAAACTTTTAATTTCCTGGTGGCATGGGGACATAATGAGATAGGGGTGACACAAAAAAGGGATTTCCGGAAATAGATCCTCCCTCGGAAATCATGGAAGGGGTGGGTACAGAGCGTGCGGGTCGAATACCACCATAAGGCCTCGCGCACTTGATCTTTGCGGAGCGAGTCGATATACATAAGTTTTTGGTTTTTCTTTTTTTCTGGTTTTGTGTATTGCGAATAGGTGTACTTTGTAGGACAGTAGGCCTTTTGTTTTTGGTTTTTCGGAGTTTAGCTCTTGTAGAGTCAGGGATTCTAAATTAAGTTTATGTAGTAGGAGTCGAGACACGGTCACTGAACCCCACAGTTACCGGGCACGGAACCAGAATCCCGATCGGTCGTGTCTCGAGAGCCGAAGCCACCTCTACTAGCGATCGCTGGGGCTACTATAACTCCACGAGTGACTGGATATTTTGCTACACTTTCCTGTAGTCTGCTACATAACTCATACCAATTCACCATATTCTCAGCAGTTCTATGAACACGCTAGTAAAATGTTAAGGCCGGTCCTGAGGGCAGAAGATGGGCAAACTGAGCTAAAATATCAAAGTTCCCATTCAGACATTGAGAAGTCAAACAATTTACTCTATAAATAAAATCTTCCGCGAGATCAGCCGCTAAACCACTGAACTTAATACGCCAGTTCGAAATAACATTTGAAATTCTATCGGGGTGCTCCCCCCACGCAGATCATTTAGGTTGGCACGGACATTTAAAACTTCCAATCCTTTCTGGCTATTATTTCGTTACTAGCATTGCTAGAGTCGTGGACGCGGTGGTACAATATCACTCTTCCAGTTGACCCTGTGCGCACGAACGTCGGAGCTGCGTGAACAGGTTGAACTTTACTGCCAGCACTAAAGCTGTTCTGTCGCAGCCGCCGTCATATTGGATTCGGGAAGTTATTTGAAAATAGATTGGCAATCAATTTGCTGAATACGGTCCTCCGTGAGATCCTCCGCTCCGGTTCCTCCGGATCGACGTTCCGTCACAGCATTTGGATTTTACGATTTATTCACAGCTGGTGGCTGTATTGCGAGAAACCGACCTGGTATTCACTCGAGGTCTTGGCACGGTTCCCGTTTGAGGCTGCGAAGCAGTTGCAGGATCTTGGCCCCGCATTGACGATGGGTTCTGACTCCGTCAGGGACTTTCCCTAATTTGCATCATTGCTCGCGAACAAAATTGCCTACAGACGGGACAGGTCTCATTGGTCGTCAACCACTCCACTCACGATCTATGAAACTTGTGTTTTACAGGGTGTCTCCACAGATTCAATCTCCGCGCTGGTATCACTACAAATAGTACATACTGTAAAGTTCGACTGAGCCGAGCGCTCTTAGGTCTTCTACGCTACGTCCACATATATTTTTCTTAGTTCATAAAAAGGAGGAGAAAAGGAAGAAAACTATCTGCGAATAGTAGCCCTTCGTTAAATAACCTTGGCCCCACATTAACCTTTTTTTTCACAGTATTCACCGATCAGCTCAGCGAAAGGCGCCTTTCTGCGAGGGGACCACTGTAGTGAATTAACAAAAAAAAAACATTATTCCCTTTCCCTTTTATTGCGAGGAGTGTTCGCGTAAGTCAAGCGGGCTTTGCGCCAACTATATTCCGAAGTTGCCTCTGGCCTACGGTGGAAGGCTAATTAGAAGCTTTCCGTGGGGTTTAGTCGTGGTAGGGCTGCTCTGGAGTGGTTTTTTTTTTTGTTGTTTTCTCCGAATAATGGTATTAGAAGAATGCGACACTAGCCCACCGACGAAAAGTTTATTTTGCGTTTTATTGCCGAGTGTCACCACATTTGTGGACTTTTCTTGGTTGTCCGCGATAACTCAACTTAACTATGCCGTTTAATTGATTTTTTCTTATATAAATTCATTTTTTATTCTTTAATTAAGTATGTTATAAGTACCTCGATTATATTATTATATATTATATATTATATTATTATTATTACTCTATTATACCCTTTTTTCTATATTTTTCGTTTTTTTTTTTTGCTTTTTGGTTGTAAGCTTTCATTTATCTATATTTTTGTTATTCTTCCAATTAGGAATGCCCTTAAAGAGCTAGAGTAGGATGCCTATGAAGTCATATAGAAATATAACTTGAAATTTCATTGAAATGCATTTGAGCGGCTAAACTTTTTAATTTCCTGGTGGCATGGGGACATAATGAGATAGGGTGACACGAAAAGGATTTCGGAAATAGATCCCTCCCTCGGAAATCATGGAAGGGTGGGTACAGAGCGTGCGGGTCGAATACCACCTCAAGGCCCTTGCGCACTTGATCTTGCGGAGCGAGTCGATATACATAAGTTTTTGGTTTTTTCTCACTTCTGGTTTTGTGTATTGCGCATAGGTAAAAATTTTTAGGACAGTAGGCCTTTTGTTTTTGGTTTTTCGGAGTTTAGCTCTTGTAGAGTCCAGGGATTCTAAATTAAGTTTATGTAGTAGGAGTCGAGACACGGTCATCGAACCCCCACAGTGCGAATGAGCACGGAACCAGAGAATCCCAAGATCGGTCGTGTCTCGAGAGCCGAAGCCACCTCTACTAGCGATCGCTAGGGCTACTATAACTCCCTACTAGTGACTGGATGTTTTGCTACACTTTCCTGTAGTCTGCTACATAACTCATACCAATTCATATTCTCAGCAGTTCTATGAACACGCTAGTAAAATGTTAAGGCCGGTCCTGAGAACAGAAGATGGGCAAACTGAGCTAAAATATCAAAGTTCCCATTCAGACATTGAGAAGTCAAACAATTTACTCTATAAATAAAATCTTCCACCCCGAGATCAGCCGCCGCTAAACCACTGAACTTATTCGCGCCAGTTCAACATTTAAAATTTATCGGGTGCTCCCCACCGAATCATTTAGGTTGGCACGGACATTAAAACTTCCAATCCTCTGGCTATTATTTTCCCGATTACTAGCATTGCTAAGTCGTGGACGCGGTGGTACAATATCACTCTTCCAATCAAGTTGACCCTCGTCACGCACGTCACGAACGTCCGGAGCTTGCGTGGACAAGGTTAGACTACGTACTGCAGCACTAAGCTGTTCTGTCATGGCCGCCAATCCATAGTAGTTCGGAAGTTATTTAATGAATTGGCAATCAATTGCTGAATACGGTCCTCCGTGAGATCCTCCGCTCAGAGGTTCCTCCGGATCGAGAAAGTCGTTCCGTCTAGCATTTGGATTTTGATTTATTCTGGCGCTAGTTGGGTTGGCTTTATTGCGAGAAACCGACCTGGTATTCACTCGAGGTCTTGGCACGGTTCCCGTTTGAGGCTGCGAAGCAAAGTTGGATTGGCCCCGCATTGACGATGGAGTTCTAGACTCCGTCAGGGACTTTCCCCTAATTTGCATCATTACTCGCGAACAAAATTGCCTACAGACGGGACAGGTCTCATTGGTCGTCAACCACTCTGCAACAAACACGATCTATGAAACTTGTGTTTACAGGTGTCTCCACAGATTCAATCTCCGCGCTGGTATCACTACAAATAAAGTACATACCAAAAGTTCGACTGAGCCGAGCGCTCTTAGGTCTTCTACGCTACGTCGCACTGCCATAGTTAAGAAAAACTACGAATGCACTAATCTTATAACAAAATCACGTGGTAATTCAAATAAATTTACGTTATCAAAATATTAATAGTGATGTACACAAAACTGTATTCAGAATCAATTTAAGATATATTATATAAAGAGGGACTTATCCTTAGCGTTCGCATCCGCAGTAATTGTTAGAAAGAAGTAAAGATATCTCAAAATCCGTGGACAAAATCTAAAAAAAAAACAAGTTGAATATCTAGTTTAACTAAAGAGGAACAAACCGAAACCAAATCTCCAATCTGAGCAAATCCTGAATTCCAGTTAGACAGATGAAAGTATTCTAGATATTTATTACGTGGTATGGAACCGACTTCAGTCAGAACCAAAATTCTACACAATGAAATACTAGACGTTTGAATTAATACAATACGTAGTAAGTAATTTTTCTTGACGAAAAGAAAACAAACCAGTATCATTAAATTTTGACTATCCCAATCTCCTGGTCCGGCTCCGACTTAATAACCATCAGATTGCCAGCGCAATTCCGAGTCAGATTGAGTATACCATCAGAATCTACAAACAAAATATATGGGTGGTGTCTGGTTTGGGAGAAGGATATGGGAAGTTGTTATTGGGAAGCTCGGGGCATATATACTGCGTACTGACTTATAATCCATTTCGGGCCCCACGTTGGCGCCAATTATTATATGTAACGAACACGGTAGGAGCCGTTTCGGCCTGCACCCTCTGTCTACTGGTTGGACGGCCTAGCTCAGGGGAGATTGGCGTGGGTTCAGTGCTGCCTCGACATCTGCGAATGTGGAACTCTTCAGGATTTTATCGCTTAACCTTCAGCTATATTCTCCCTTTGCTTCACATTCGGATGGCAATATCTTCAGTTATATCCATTTAATTGACCTGGAATCAAATTTGCGTCCTGTAAAAGGCCGTGATAATCTAATGTAATACTTTTTGTTTCATGTCCTTTAAGCGGAAAAATCTGAAGATGTGCGATCCAAATGGAGGATATACCTAATGGGTAAATCCAAAACCTGAAGTGTTTTTCCATTTGGATCGCAATATCTTCGAATCAACTGCCCAGTGAAAGGCGGTGATAATCCCATATAATACTTTTTGGTTTCATGTCCTTAAAGGGATATGGCTGAAGATATTTGCGGATCCAAATGGAAGAACCCCTCAAAGGTTAAGCTGAGTCAAACCTGAAGTGGATGGCAATATCTTCAGTTATACCATTCAATCGACACGAATCAAGTGTCCTGTGAAAGGCGGTGATAATACCTATATAATACTTTTGCTCTTCATATCCTTAAAGTGGTTAAGGCAACTGAAGATATTGCGATACAAATGGGAGGATATAGCTAAAGGTTAGGCGATCCA
>CM019044.1:20154018-20181988 GCA_009664405.1 Drosophila bifasciata
AAAAGCGCTCGGAAGAGCTTTATAGACTCAGCAGAGCACATTGCTCCGCCGTCGGGAGCCATCACGGGCAATTGGCAGATCGGCACACATGTTGCACGACTGTCGATCCTCACAACGACTTCTGCAGAAGTTGTAGAACAGGAGTGAGGAGGAGTCGGTTCATCACTTCTTCTGTCTCTGCCTCGGCCCTGGGAAACCGATGACTACGGTTCCTCGGGGCCCCTTTCCTTACAGATATTTCGGACCTTCCGAAATCATTGATCGTTTCCAGGCACTTGCGAATAAACGCTTCGTTTTCAACACGTGTTAAAAAAATCGAAAGGTTATGTAGCGGAGTCCGGAAAAAAAAAAATTACGAGAAAATTGAAAACTGTTTTTTATTGCTGTGCGGTGCCAAAAATCAATACCAGAGTATAGCCAACGAGTGCCGAAAGGGGCAAGGAGAGCCCCTGATTTGCGGGGAACACCTGCCACGCCTCCTGCCACTCCGCCCGCTACAGCCCGGAAAACTTCCAAAAGAAACACCGCCCCAAAGACGAACCACGACCTTCGCCGGTAAAACAAAAAATAAAAAACGGAGGAAAAACGTACGAAAAGTCACATAGGTTGTAGGCTTACTCTATTTTTTATACTCCGCCCTCAGTCAGCATACGATTGTATATGTGGAATTTGAAAATGTTTTATCAGTTTTTAAATTTTCCATTTTTTTGCTACATCAGTCATGTGCTATCAGATTAATCTACATCATTATTTCACAACAACACACGTAAAGTTTTAGGTGAGAGGTTACCTAATGTTTGAGCGTGCTGCTGTGTGCGTGCCGTCGCTGCAGCATCCATCTGCTGGAACAATTGACCCAACCCTGCAAGAGGAGGGGGGATTGCTGGATTCAAAATTAAATTTAAATAAAATTGTGGCTACAATAATGATCCGATCTGAACCAAATTCTTGATTCTGATTTTTATGTTCATTTTTCTTTAGCGTAAGTACAGTTTTTTTATGCATTTTTATTTTTTCTATCTTCAAAAATTATTTTTTTTAGTTCATAAAAAAAGAGGAGTGGGCGAAGAAAACTATCTGCGAAAACTTGCACTGAAGCGAAATATCACGAGGAGTCTGGCCAAAAAAATAAATTGTTCTGCCAGTATTATAGTCTCTAGCCTGAGAGAAAAGGCGCCTTTTATGCGAAAACCAAAATTACTTCGATTGAATGTGAATAAAAAAAAAAAGCGATTATTTTGCGTTTGTTTTTGTGCTATTGTTGGCTATATTAATGATCCGATCCGATCTATATTTGGGCCCTGATAGATACGGTCTTTTCTATGATTCTGAATTTTTTCGTGGGTTTAGTCTTTAAAAGGGACGCTACAGATGTGCGTTTTTTCTTTTGTTGTTTTGGCGTCCGGAATTTTTTTAAACTTTTTTCTAGGAGTGAGAGAACACACGCCAAAGAAAAAAAAATTTATTTGCGTATTTCTTTTGCCAATTGTCAAGGGGCGACGAACAAGACGGACAGACGGACAGACGGACGGACGTGACAGGACTATATCGACTCGGCTATTGATGCTGATCAAGAATATATATACTTTATATGGTCGGAAATTACCCTTCTCTATGTTACACACATCCACTTTTACCAATACACACATCCTTTTTACTCTTCGAGTACGGGTATAAAACGTACGTTAAAACCCTATATGAAAATTCAGAAGGGATGTTATGTTAGATTTTAATCCATCGCCAACTATTGAATTTGGCCATATCTATCGATATTTTGATTAATTTCTCATAGGCCCGTATTAATCAACATTTTCCAATTAAATTGCATTGTAATGGTAATAATAACGGACCTGCTTTTGCGCAAACCTTGGTATGTAATCGAGTAAAATTAATTTAAGCATAAAAATAAAAAATACATATATGCAGTTGCCGAAATATCGTCCATATTCATTAGATGACCTTATATCCCATGACGAAATAATTTTTTAACAAGTATGTTTATCTTAATTAGATTTAAATAAAAAGGTTTCATTAAATTTAGTTAATCATTTATAAGTCAAAAGCAGATTCCTCACCTTTTTTTATGGACCACCTGGGACTGTAAAACCAGTTAGATTAGCGTGTGCACCGCTGCCTTTGACTTTCCACATGTTCATTTTCCATGGTTCAGAAAAAAAGGAGAAAAGGAAGAAAAAAGTATTGCGAATAGTAGCCCTTCGTTATTCTTAACTTGGCCCTACGCGAACTTTTTTCCAGTATTCACCGATCAGCCTAGATGAGGGAAAGGCTATGACTAACTGCGAAAGACCTTTGCGACGCATCATTAAAAAAAAAACATTACGTTCGTTTTGTATTTTGTGCGAGTGTTCGCGTAAGTAATACCGGGGCTTGCGCCAATACGCGATGTACTGGTTGCCGCTTTCCTACGCTGTCCCCGATAAAAAGATACTTTCCGTGGTTGATCAAAGGGTTAAGTGAGTGGTTTTTTTTTTGTTGTTAAAACAAAAATAATGCATTAGAAGAACTGACACCAGTATACCGATTAAAGTTTAAAACGTTTTATTGCGAGTGTCACCACATTTGGCGATATGCGAAAAGTTTTGAACGTCTTAACTCAACACTACTATTTATTTGAATTTTTCAACTTATATAAATGTACATTTTTATTCTTTAATTAAGTATGTTACGACAAGATATTGATTAAACATATTATAGGCCTTATTTTTCCGGACATATACTTCGAGGTATTTTTTCGTAAATTTTTTTGTAAAAAGGTTTACATTTTGGTTTATCTATATTTTTGTACATAACAAGCAGAATTTATTTAAAGAGCTAGAGTAGATGCCTGCGAAGTCATATAGAGGTTTAGCGCTTGAAACATAATTGGAAATGCATTTGATTGCGATGAGACGTTTTTTAAAAAGAGTGGCATGGGGACATAATGAGATAGGGTCTTATTTTAAAAAAGTGGAACTCCGAAATAGATCCACATTATGAAAATGGAAGGGTGGGGTACAGAGCGTGCGGGTCGAAGAACGTTTAGCAAAAGGCTGCACTTGATATTGCAAATACGGCGAGCGCATGGTTTGGTTTTTTTATGGTTGTGACCAGGTTTCATTGGTGTACTGAAGGACAGTAGGCCTTTTGTTTTGATTTGTCATTTGTTTTGTATAAGTAAAGGGATTCGCGTTTTTATACAATCTAAGTCGAGACACGGTCTCACGAACCTCCACAGTTTTAAATTAGCACGGAACCAGACCATGAAATCCGTTTGTAAAATCAAAAGGGCTATTTGGAAGACTATATAGTGATACAGGATGTTTGATGCGGTTTTTCGGGACGCGCAGGAACCTGACACACTTTACCAAGCGTTTCGGCCCGTTTTGTACCGCATGTATCAATCCTCTTGCCTTCTATACGGTATGTCAGCACCCATATGCCCTAATGAAGTTTGCGATCCTTCTGGGACTAACATTGTTACATAAATTTTGTCGTTTATGGCCGTGAGAAGTTTTCTACTGAAAAGCTGGACCTGTGTAAAAAACGTGTTAACACTGTTTCCTCTTGGGATCTCTGCAAAAAAGTTGTTTAATTCCTATTTTGTAGTGGGCACCAAGCCGGTCGCAGAGGGGATCGAACTCGTGTCCAACGTAGGGAGCGTATGAGGGTCGAAAAAGAACACAGTTCAGGAACTCAATATGCGCTTTTTTTTTCCTCTTTATTCAATGTAAGTCGAAGAACTAAACAATGCACGCATTGTCCATAGGTAGCCTTTAAAATGATTTACTGGTACGGGTAATCGAAAAGTTTCTGGATATTGTATTTGAGAGTATAGGTGGATAGTGGTAACATAGAAAGGAAGCGTTTTCCGCCTCAATGCTTGGGACCACCACAAAGGGCATGAACATCTGTGGAGTAAATAAATTTGAAGATAGCAGAAAACTAAAAAGGGCAGAATCATCCTGAAAGACCATATGTCACAGGTGCCGGAAAAGTCCATCCGAATCGGATCGGATCATTAGTATAGCCGTCAGTGGGGAAACCCGTTTCGAGAAAGAATTACCTTCGCTCGCATCTCACACACAAACGTCGACTTAGTACACCATTTAGGGAAAATGAGCATCCGGCCAGACTATAATTGGCGAAATGCTCTTTAACGGGGTCGTAGCCTCGTCGGTGTCCGTATTTGTAGCTGGGGCTGTCCAGTTGGACCACCTCGAGCCTGACATCGCTCTTCGTTTTGACTGGAGAGCCGGTGGTAAAGCACCTTCGGCACCAAACGCGTGTGACGGAGAGCCCGAAGGCCGTTGCCAATGATGCGATTTGATGCGGCTGACTGGGCTGCACGGATAAAATGAGTGCGCGTACCTCAAAAGTTTTGAGTCCGTTGTCCAAAACGGTTGCCGTTGATTGGACGTGAGTTCCTGGACTGAAAAGCGATGTCAGGGGTCGTCGAGGAGCAGTGGAGCAGCGTCGTATGTTCAGCTGGTTCGGCCCATTGGAGCGAGCCTGGGACGTGGAGTCCCTGCTTTCCACCCAGATGGAGGAGCGTGTATGACTTTTTCCGCACACCCGGGTAACGCCGCTACGACATGAGCGCCCGGAGGGTTGGTTATTTAGACAATTGTGGCAGTACTTGTTGATTAGTACTGGTAGACGCTTTTCTGCCTGGGTGAGGAACCGCTGGCACTTCCGCAAAGGGTGGACACCCAGTCGGCAAAGACCCGACAACGGAGCCGTCGACATTTCTCGGCTGGCTGCGCGTTACTGACGACGGCGAGGAGTCATGCTTGGAAAGAGAAGACGTAGGAGTTTGGTGGTTGATCTTATGCACCGAACAACAAGCAACACATTAACTAGTTGGATACTTGACGTGGACATAGTCCTCTATAGGAAGAAGGATGACTTTTGCTACTGGCCGCTTAATGGTCCCGCGGACAGTTAAAACATCGACCACGCGGACCATGCCATCGACCCGGGATAGGTTCGTTCAATCCTTCCAAGGCGCCATTCGTTAAGTTGCAGGTTATCTTCCTTTACGACAACCATATCGCCGGCTTGGAGATTTCGAGAAGGAAGTTGCCACTTATTGCGTTTGTGCAATTGTTTCAGGTATTCTTCCTTCCACCGCAGACAGAACTGTTGATTGAGGGCCTTAAGACGGCGCCATCGGTTGATGATTGATTCTGCGTTCTTTGATCTCTGGCTCCCGCAATTGAAATCAGCGGGCCGCGCGTCAAAAAGTGGCAAAGGACTTAAAAGCGAGAAGGTCAGTTGATCTTCTGACATAGGTGAGATCGGCCTAGAGTTCCAGCACGCTTCGATTTTGGAAAGGAGGGTCGACAGTTCCTCGAAAGTATACTTCCCTGTAGGATGTTGTAGACTTGTAGAAAAGTGACTTGAAACTTTTTACCCAGCTTCCCACAAACCGCCCATGTGAGGAGCGGCTGGAGGATTAAACCGCCACGTGAGCTGTTGTTGCGGATATGCTCACAATAACACTAACTCTGGTGGCTTCCAGGAAATCATGAGGAGGGCTTTTTCGGCTCCGCGACAAACGTCTTCCCATTATCGGAACACATTTGCTGAGGGCAACCGCGCCTTGCTATGAACCGATTAAAAGCTGCTAGGAACTTCGGATGTGAGATCAGATGTCGCTTCCAGATGGATAGCCTTCGTGCTAAAGCACACGAAGACACACACATACCCTTTGGTTATGCGGCATGCGCGACCTGCGTACGTCTTCCAGATATCGAATGGTCCAGCGAAGTCGACACCCGTTCGAGTGAATGGACGTGAGAACGTCGGTCGATCTTGAGGCAGGTCCCCATAAGTTGAGTTTGCAACTTCCTGCGATGGATGAGCACAGACCTTACAGGCGTTTATAGTGGATCTGACTAAGGTCCTAGTTTCGGGACCCAATACTTGATCGGATAAGTCGCATCATTAATTGGTTTCCCCATGCAGTAATGATGCGATGAGTGAATTGAACGATGAGACGTGAATGCGCTTGAATACGGGAGAATGATCGGATTCTCGCTCATCATAGCTAAGGGACTCCGATTTGCTCCACCCGACCGCATGCTCTTATGACCCCGTGTTGGTCGATAAATGGATTCAAGTTAATGATGCAGCTAGACGTAGGAAGAGGTTGTTTCTTCAGCAAATGCCGGAATTCGCTGGCATATTCTAAGCGCTGAGTATGGATGATCATACGCTCCTGTGTCTCGGATAGCTCGTGGCTACTGAGCTCGACTGGAAACGCCCCGTTTGGCTTCTGATAACGCTTGAGGAATGGACACACATAGGCCAGGACTCTCACGGCCTTCCAAATTCCGAGAAGCGGGCTCTGAAACTGGCCTGGTGTCTGAGACACGTTACACTTAACCGTGCGTTGTTCTATATCTGTTTCAAGCAGAGGTTCGACTGACGGGCCATTGGTTTTGGCATTTAACTGCAACCATTCTGGCCTGTGCCACCATAGATCGCTGCTAAACAGCTCTTGGGATGATACCCCTCTGCTCGCTAAGTCAGCCGGGTTGTGCTCCGATCTGACGCCTGCGACCACTTTTTTCGGGCTGACGGATTCTGTGATCTTAGTCACTGGTTGGGGCCACAAACGTTGTCCATTTGCATGGTGGCTTGTTCAGCCAGGCTAACACGATTTTGGAGTTCGTCCAATAAAAAGCATTCGTAGCCAACGGACAGTTGAGGAAGGAGCGACGAGGACAGTTTTCAGCCAGAAGGACCGCCCCGCATAAGTTCCAAACGAGGTAGGGACACGGTCTTCACAGGGCGACCCTCGTTTTTGCCGTGAGTAGGTGGACAGAGATCTTCTGGTCGGTCTCTACACGAACGTAGATTGCGGCACCAAAGCACGTTGGGATGCATCACAGAACCCGTGAAACTGCAGTTTTGCTCTGGGGTGATACTGTACCCATCTTGGTATTTGAATTTTCGGAGATAAGGGATAGCTGAGAAGAAAGTCCCGCCATCTTCGAGGAGGTCTGTTGGCAGAGAGTCATCCATCCAAGAACCTCTTTAAGCCAGATCTCCTGCATAAAGATTTTTGCTCGGACTATAAATGGAGCTTCCAGCCATCCCGCTGGATCGAATAATCTCCGGATATTTGGGATAGGACTTCGCCTTTCGGTGTACGAGGAACTTAAGTCCACCTCGGACGGTTGAAAGAAGAACTCGTCATTCTGAGCCTGCCACCGAATCCCTAATGTTTAGCGGAGCTAGAATCCTCCATTTCAAGAAAATCGGCGCACAGTCGCTGGTCCATAGGAATGTCCTGAAGGACTTGCTTCGTGTTAGACGTCCAAGGCTCAACGGAAAACCTGCACTATCTAGAGCGGAGCGAAGCTCATTTGATTGCTGCGATGGCCTTCTGTTTGGTGTGCGCGCCAGCAAGCACTTTCGTCAACATACATGGATTCGGATATGATGCTGCTTGCCAGTGGGTAGATCTCTCGGACATCTTGAGCAAGTTTCTGAGTACGCGAATGCCTTACAAGTATGGTGCGCACCACACCGACCTTGACGGTTGTAAGTTCATAGTCACAGAGCTCACCATCTTTATGCCGAAAAAGATTCGTTGGAACCTTGTCTGCTTCGGATCGAGGTTTATTTGCCTATACATCTTTGTGATGTCAGCATTGAAAACAAATTGGAAGAAACGCCATTTCAGTATCTGAATGGTCAGGTCTGACTGGAGAACCGGTCCTGGATGTAGATGTCGTTAAGACTCTTGCCATTTGAGGATGGACTTGAGGCATTAAATACTACCCGTAATTTTGTAGTAGTGCTGTCTGGTTTAAGGACAGAAATGATGGGGCAGAAAAATTGTCAGAGTCATTACTTTGAGGTACTCGTCGCATGTGACCTAAGTCTACATACTCTTTGGACGCGGTCGTACTGCTCTTTTAAAGTTGGGTTCCGTTTTTAAACGGCCTTCATTTTTGAGGAACTGAGCCAGCGCGATTGATCTTGAATGGCCTAAGTCGACACCATCGATTCCGAAAGGGTAATGACACCATATATCTGCCACTGGAATTTCTACGGGTAGTTCGAATGAAATTGTCTTCGCAGATGGAATCTGAGACTCTTCTGCCCTCCTGGCTGGAAGATCCTCCACCTCCAGAAAAACTTAGTTAGAAGTTTTTCTAACCGTTGCCTGTTTTGTCTTACCCTTGTAGCAAAGGAAGAAATTGGGGGTGCGTTAACTCCGCTACTGGTCATTGTGAGGATCCATCCAAATATAGTCTCTTTGACCGAGTAGCGAGCCGCAAAATGTTTGGTTGGGAGCCGCCTAACAAAATGGATGGGAGGATATCTGCACCTAAAAGCACATCTATCTGCGAGCCTGATAGAAAGAAGGGTCAATGGGGAATGTTTGGCACGGGTCCTTAAAAAAATCTTGAGGAATTGATATGAGGGTAAGGTGGATGCCACATTTGGGAGTACGTAGGCCGAGGTTTCTAATGTGGATGCTCGGTTTTGATGGTGAGCCTATTTGGAAGTGGCATATCTTTTGAGGCCTGAAATTGCTTGGCTCAAGCCTGAAAAATTGAACCTGAACTGGTTGAAATTTTTTTGATGATCCTGAACAGGCGTTCGTGAGATGAACGTTGCTTCCGATCCAGAATCTATCAATGCACGTCTTTAAAACTGGTGCCCAAGTAGCGATATCAGATGGTGTCGTGCCTAACAAAACACCCTGTGTGTTTGTCTGTAGTAACTTTGCACATTGGAGGATGAAGCGGACTGTATTTTGCGTAAAAAAATTTGATTGAGGGAACTGTTGCCGAGTTTTTCTGAAGGGGGTGGCTACCACGGTGTAGAAGCGTGGTGGCGCTGTTTGCACGTGAAACAATTATGTTGGCTCGTGGGGGATAGCGAAGCAGTTCATACACAACCTTTGTTGTTTTATGTAGTTGGCTCTATCATGAGCCGACATTTGAGAAAAACGTGAACACTGACGCACAGGATGGTTTTCTTTAGAGCAAAGGTTGCATGTGCGCGTTTTGACGCTCACCTTTGCTTCAAATGAGTTGACGTTTTGGAGATTTTTTCCCTTTATCGTGCCTGGAAAGCAGGTGCCTGGAAGTGATCGCGTTCTCCATCGCTTCGCGACAAATATCGCTCACTCAGGAATTTATTCATGGCTGGCCATGACGGAATTTTTGGTTTTGCTGGGAAGAGTTTGCTCCCAAAGCGACAAGGTCATTGAGGCAGTTTCGAGGAAACAAGGAATACTACAGAACCCCATCAGCAAAACGGTTGTCAATAGGAAAATCGGAGTGTTCAAGGGCCGTTAGGCACCCTGGATAGCACCTTGGAGCTCTTTCAAAGCAGCTCCGACTCATTTTGGATAGGGGAAAACCGAAAAGGATCTTAAGTTGGCTATTAACAAGAGTTCTCTCATTTTAAAAACGTTCTTTTAGGGGAGTTCCATGCGGAATCGAAACCCTCATTCGTGAGCGGAGCTTTTTCCACGATGGACTTGGCTTCCCCGCGAGTTTTGTGGCAGAGGTGATACAACATCTCCACCTTAGTCAGCCTCGGATTATTGGTATAGATGGCGGAAAATAGGTCCCGGAACGTTTGGGCTATTTCAGATAATCGCCGTCGAATGTCTCGATTTCGATTGGGGAAGCCGACTGGCACCGCCTTGCTGGGAAATAGGGCCAATGAAGGAAGGGAGTCGATGCGTTTTCGATTCGCTCTTGTAACTCTGTTGCGCACCTCTCATACACTGCATAACAATGCTCGTATTTCGCCTGCATAGCTTGCATCGCTTCATTGTCAGGTTCATGGAGATTGAGAAGCTGGTGCAGCGTTCACATTCAAGTCGCACCTTTTCCCACAAAGTTTTAACCTCGTCGAGGCGGATATTTTAGCGAAAACAGAGAAACCTCCACGGAGGATGGAGTGCTAATTCTGGTCTCGAACTGGCTAAGACGGTCTGATGCCGCGATAAAAATCAGCTAAAGCCATTTTTGAATCATACTCCCTGCTGGGTTACAGCACGAGTGATACGGGAATCTGGATTTTTTTCGCCCTTCTACAGAGGGTGATAGAGGTCGCGAGTTGAAGTGTGAGTTTCGCCTTGCGGTCACTCGACATAATATTTACGCCGAAAACGGTGACTGAGCTACTGGAACGATGGAATTATAATTGGAAGTTCAGTGCGAGCACTGCTTGTAATATTCTTTTGGCCCCTCTTATGGGCGGAACAGTGGAATGGGACAAGAACGTGTCGGTGGTCGTTTTCAGGATTCGCCCCAGAAATTGAACCAAAAATGTTGAATTTAAATTGATAATATCGAACTAAGTCCTTTTTTTTTATTACTTGAGGAACGGTGGAATGGAACACGGGTATCCGGGTGGTCATTTTCTATGGATTAGCCACAGAAAATGCACCAAAAAATATTTTAAAAATTTGTAATTATATCGTAATAAGGCCTCAAGGAATGGCGGAATGGAACGCCGACCTTTCGTGTTGAATATTCCGAATAGATACAACACACTTCAAATAAAAACACCAAAAAAAATTTTTTATTATGTATATGTGTGTATATTGATAAGTTTTATCTTTTTTATTTATTTGTGACGGACGGAATGCTGGAATGAAATCCGCAGTAAATATTTTTTTTTTTTTTTTCAAAAAAAAAAAAAAAAAAAAAGAATAAAAAATAAAAAAAAAAAAAAAATATATTTATTATTTTCGGAAAATTTTCTAAGTGTCGAACACTCTGACTAAAGCGTATACCCACAGGTTGCGGGGGTATCACTTCGTATGCACAAAACGGAATAAGCAGCCGCCATACTCCGCTATGCTTGTATGTATGTATGTATGTATGTACGTATTTTCGAGTTGGACATAAGAAATATGAATATGTTGCTGAAAAGTTTTTATTTCTTTTTATATACAGGAAAAGGATTTCACTGCACACGCTAGATTTAATGGATATGGCATGCAGTTAAATTTTATATTTTATTTATTGAAATTTTTAATGTAAACGCATGCAAACATTATGTTCAGTGATCGGAGAGAGACGAATTACACAAACGGAATGTGCCTTGAATTTTTTTTTTTTTGTTTTATATTCTGTGTGGTTTTTTTTTGATACGGAAAACTGTGTGTGTTTTTTTGATAGGAAAACTGTGTGGGTTTTTTTTGGATAGTGGAAAAGGAAAAAAAACAGTGCATAAATCAATGTATGGAGATATGTACATATGTATGTATGTACATATGTATGCAAGCCGGTCTCAGTGAGATCGATGCGATAAGATTCGAAGGGGAGCAATTGGAGAATTGTAATACATATGTATTTATTTTGGAGACTTGCACTTTGCCGAATTTTTCCTTTTCTTCGAGAAACCTTGGAGAGGTTTTATGCACATATAAAAAAAAAAAAATGGCGGTTTTTTTATCTTTTTTTCTTCTTGCCTTTTTTTTTTTTTTTTCCTTTTTTGTTCACTTGCACTTTTCTTTGATTTAAAATCACCCACACACTACACACAGACACACACAGAACTTGTACAAAATTATGTATTGGAATATATGGGAATTATATACTTAGCTGGCAGTTTCGAAGCAAGCTGGGGCGAGCGGATTGGGAGGGATGTTTTTATCCGTGATTTTCCTTCAAAAATCCTATTTTGAAGATCCGCCTGAAGGACCAAATGTTGGAGTGGGAGACTGGCCAAAAAAGTTGTTTAATTCCTATTTTGTGGTGGGCACCAAAGCGGTCGCTGCTGGGGATCGAACTCGTGTCCAACGTAGAAAATATGAGGGTCGAAAAAAAGAACACAGGGCGTCCAGACAATATGCGCGTTCGCTTCCTCTTTATTCAATGTAAGTCGAAGAACTAAACTTATAAGCTAAGCTTAATTCTAACATTCTCATACTGGTGTGGTGTATTCCCAAAGCTTTGAGAGCATAGGTGGAGAGCATAGGTGAGAGCATAGGTGGAGAGCATCGAAAGAGTACGCTTCCGCCTCAATGCTTGGGTGCATACTTTTCGGCATGAACAATCTGCTTTTGAATCGTCCCACCTTTTGCTCGTTTGTTTCAAAGCCTTAATGCTTATAGTAGTTTTTGTCGAAAAAAAATCTTACCACAGCGGTCAGATACAATTCCAGAATATTGTAAATTCTGCTTGATTTCAATACTGATTGTCCCTCTGATTTGTAGTTGGAAGTCGTCGAGTCTAAGACGAAATAAAGCCTAAGTGAAAATCCTGAATTGATAATATTGTTTGCTTGTTGTCGCTTCTGTTCTGGCTAGTCGGAATTTTGTCTGAATAGGCGAATATGCTGCTTGCGTATCCCTACCGAACAATGAAGATTAGTCAAGGTCGCGTTCGCCAAGATTCAGTTAATTCAGAGGAGTTTAGTTCAATAGATTTGATAATGAGTTGAGTCCCGAATGGTATTGTAACTTGTTGTGAGGATCCTACGGTTACAAACGATTCCAGAATATTGTAAATTCTGATTGATTTCAATACTGATCGTCCCTGTACGAATTATGGATCACGGTTACATATTGGATCTTAACTCATTCCAGTGATATTGTTCGAGGTTGTTGTCATGTGGTTGTAGTGTTTGCATCAGATTGTCTGGAACAAGCGATGATGCAGTTTTGCGTCACCTTGCCGAATCAGGAGTTGAAGCCCAACACGGGGCAGTAATTTCAGATCAATGTCAAATAGTAACAATAGCCCAACTAAATAAAATTCTTTTGTCATCGTTCCCAAAGATTAAAATTGTTATCCCGATCTCATTATGTCACCAATTAGATGTCACTATAGGAAAATTTTATTAGAAAATTATAAAACAAACATTAAAAATGCCTTTGCGACATAGTCCTCAGAGAAATCCGCTGAGTTCAGAGAACATTTGTGGAATTTGTTGTCTGAATTGTCAAACACTCAATGATGGCCAATGACGTTATCGCAAGCAAAACTAGTGGTTGGAAATTGTTCACCGAACAAGAGACCGCCAGAACCAACTGAATTACCAGGTCCCTCGGGAATTACTACACGAAGTCTCACCAGAGCTTTAGAGTTAGTGCAGATTCCAGAAAAGGGAAACGGTCAGCCAGAGACGGAAACGGTAGAAGAGGCGAATGGCCACAATCTTCAGTGGAGCCAGGTCCCTACTAACGGCACAGTCCCGGTCGATCGGACAAGCAGGTCCAGCCGTTCGAAAAGAACTCGGCCACCACCGAAAAAGCCGGTCTCAAAGATCCCACAAAACCGATCTTCCGGTCCTGAGGTTGTCTGTTTCTCGAGATTGGATGTTAGTCATAGTTCCAATCAGACTGAGGCACCGTCGGCAAGTGTCGCTGCCCGCCAGACATGGGTAAGCCTACAACGCGCGATCGGCCCCTCAAGGTACGGGTGTTGACTTCGATACCCTGCAACAGATGATCGAACGCACTGTTGCCAAAGTTATGTCTAATGTACATATCCAGTCTCCAGCTAGTCCTGAAGACGGATATTTGTACAGGTCCAATGTCCCAACCCCTGTTTCATATACAGCCACCAGTTCTAGCATGCACAAGGCAAAAACGACAGACATCATGCAAAAGTGGAATGTCCCGTTTGATGGTTGCGTAGAAGGATTAGGGGTAGAAGAGTTTTCTATCGCGTCAAAGTTTTGACCGATGAAACTTTGATAGTGATTTTGTAGGCCTTGCAAACACTTGCACATATTGTTGGTCGGCAAAGCTCGCGATTGGTATTGAGATACCATAAGCAAGTCGATCGCATAGTTTGGTCAGAATTTTCTGCAGCGTTAAGACAACAATATAAAGATTATCGCTCTGAGTTTATGACCAAGAAATTGATTCGATCTCGCAAGCAGAAAGTCGGAGAACCCTTTGTAGCTTTTCACGATGCTGTGGCTGGTTTAATAGACAAGTTTGGAATTAAAATGGATGAAGAAGAGTTACTGGAAATATTAAAAGCCAATTTACTTCCCAAAAATCGTCACAAAATCTTGTAAAAGTCTATTAGCTCAGTCGGTCAATTGCGAAGATTAGTACAGATGCATTAAAAATCTCGTGCAAGAGTTGCAGAAATCGGAAAAGTTTAGACCAATTGCATCTCGTCGTCCCATTTACAGTCTGGAGGACTCGCGACCAGAAAGTGAGCCGGAAGAGGATGCAAATCTCAGCATAGAGGCCATTCAAAGTTCGACGGCTAAGCGTACTTGTTGAATTGTGAGGAACTAGGACATGTGTGGGAAAATTGTCTTGCCGATAGGCGTATTTTTCTGTTACGGCTGTGGAGCCTCAAATTTTTAGAAGCCGCAGTGCCAGACATGCATTCGTAGAGCTTCGGAAAACCGTCAGAAGGGTGCATCCCACAACCATCGGATGCCCCCGAAAACCAAACTTAACTCTGCTTGTTGTAGTAAGCAAAGATAGTAATAAGATAGCTTCGTATTCTCCCAGAATAAGACAGAAGGACGTGGGAGTAAATAATAAATGTAAATTTTGCCATATCCCGAACGGCTGAATAAGTTTTAGAGATTCGAAATAGAATTTTTAAGACAGAAGAACATGGAGTCCCTAAACGAATTGTACGATTAAGGAAATATTATGATCATGTTAAAATTAACCGTAGACTTTTAGTTTCCGCTATCATTAGCAATCCACAAGATATGCGTAGCTATGCCGAAGTCTCATTCCTGGGTAGAACCGTTCAAGGTCTGTTGACACTGGCGCCAGTATTAGCTGTATAGGTTCTGAGATGGCTCTGACAGATTTTTCATTTTGTGCTGGACACAAGCCAATCAAAGCCACTGCAAAAACGGCCGATGGCCAAAGTCAAGAAATACTAGGGTGTTGAATGTAAGCATGCGGTACCGCGCAATCGAAAACCGATGTCGTTATACATAATTCCATCCCTGAAACAAAAATTTGATTCTCGGTCATGATTTCTGGCGATCCTTTGCGCTAGCACCCGACATAATTGCCGCCGTCGAGATAAGCGCGAAGGACGATGAAGAACTCGAACCAGATCCCGTGTGTTATCCGCTAACTAAGACGCAAAAACAACAACTAGAGGTTGTTAAGCAATTATTTCCCAATGCATCAGAGGACGTACGGCTTTGCTTAAGCATCATATCGATGTTGGTCATGCTGTCCCGGTAAAACAAAGATTTTATCCCGTCAGTCCCGCTTGGAAAAGTTGTTTTTACGCCGAGGTAGATCGCATGCTCCATCTAGGCGTAATTGAGCCGTCCTCCAGTGCTTGAGTTCGCCAATGAGGTTGGTTCTCAAGCCCAACAAAGTCCGCCTGTGTCTCGATGCGCGAAGACTCAATGAAGTCACCCGTAAGGATGCGTATCCTTTGCCGAGTATAGATGGTATTTTTGCTCGATTGCCCAAGGCAAATATCATCACCAAGCTCGATCTTAAAGATGCGTATTGGCAAATCGAGCTCTCGAATGAATCAAGGCCATTAACTGCGTTTACGGTCCCTGGAAGGCCATTATACCAGTTTAAGGTTATGCCTTTTGACTATGTAATGCTCTATCCACAATGTGTCGTTTGATGGATGAGATCATTCCACCGGATCTGCGTTACTGTGTCTTTGGTTACCTGGACGGTCTTTTGCATTGTCTCGAGGATTTTTCTTCCCATCTTGCTGTACTCGTACGACTCGCTGAACAGTTCCGTAAAAGCAAACCTAACTCTGAACATTGCCAAGAGTCAGTTTTTGTGTTACCAGTGTCAATTATCTTGGATATGTCATCAGTAATGAAGGTATTTGTACGGATCCCTCTAAAGTAGCATATATCGTGAACTGGCCTCCGCCAAGGAATCTAAAACAAGTTCGAGGTTTTCTTGGAATGTGTGGTTGGTACCATCGGTTCATCCCCAATTTGTCCGAGTTATCATGTCCTATTACGGAATTGCTGTCCAATAAAAAGAAGTTTGCTTGACTCCGGAAGCGCAAGCCGCAATGGACTTTTAAAACCATTTTGACTTCTGCTCCGGTACTCGAAAATCCTGATTACGAAAAAAAATGTTTCCTTCCAGCGATTTTGGCATAGGAGCCGTGCTCGTGCAATTGGTGGATCAACAGGAAAAGCCCATCGCCTTTATGTCTAAGAAGCTCAGTCGTGCGCAACGTAACTATAGTGTTACGAAGCGTGAGTGCTTGGCTGTGATTTTAGCTATTGAAAAGTTTGGTTGCTATCTGAACTTCAAGAATTCGAGGTGGTTACCGATCATTCCAGTTTGTTGTGGCTCATGCGCCAGCAAAACGTGTCTGGAAGATTAGCTCGTTGGATCTTTAGGTTGCAGCAGTTTAAATTCTCGATATCGCATCGAAAAGGAAAAGATCACATTGTCCCCGATGCCCTGTCTCGATTACACGAACCAGAGTTATCAGGATTAGAGATGAGTCCGGTAATAGATCTCGAATCCGATGCATTTCAGGATGAGAGCTTTCAACGGTTAAAGGATCAGTTCCAGAAAAATTCCGATAAGCTGCCCGATCTGCAAGTTACAGACCCATTTTTGTACATTCGAACCGAACAAGTAAATGGAAAGGCGGAGCAGGACAGTCGAACTTGGAAATTATGGGTGCCCGAGCGATTGAAGGCCGATGTTCTTAAACAAGCTCATGACAATCCTATTTCCGCCCATGCTGGCATGCAAAAAGACCATAGAAAGAGTTCGGAGGAGTTTGTTTTGCCCGGGCTAGTTAAAGATGTGCGAGAGTATATTCGCAGCTGTGAGATTCGCAAAGCAAGCAAAGCTGCTAATTATACTCTACGACCACCCATGGGAGACCACATGCCCACATGTAGACCATTCCAAAGGTTGTACATAGATTTGCTTGGACCCTATCCACGCAGCAAGAATGGACATGTAGGTTTGCTAATTGTTTTGGATCATTTTAGCAAATACCATTGGCTACATCCGTTGAAAAGTTTACGGCCGTAGCAGTCCAAGAGTTTCTGCTCAAGCACATATTCCACGCATTTGGGTGCCTGAAACCATTGTTAGCGACAATGGGAAGCAGTTTAAAGCAATGGAATTCAATGCGTTCTTGACGGAGCTGGGAATAAAACATATGTACACAGCGCTATACTCTCCCCAGAGTAACGCTGCGGAACGAGTGAATCGTTCGTTGTTGGCAGCGGTGAGATCATATCTACAACAGGATCAGACCTACTGGGATCAGCATCTCACAAGCATTTCTTGCTCGTTGAGATCGTCCCTGCATCAGTCATTAGGTTGTTCACCATATCGAGCATTGTTTGGTTTGGACATGCTCAAGCATGGCTCGGATTATAAGCTCCTGAAAGATTTAAACTTGTTAGAAGAACCCGTTGTGCCAGTATCTAGGTCGGAAAATTTAGCTTTAATCCGAAAGGATATTCAGACCAATATAAAGAAAGCGTATGACCGAAACGTGGCTCAATACAATTTACGAGCAAAGCCCGTTTCGTTTCGAGCAGGTCAGGAAGTCTTTTATCGTAATTTCGCGTTGTAAATTTACGCAAAACTTTAATGCCAAATTGGCTCCAAAGTTTTTTGAAAAGTCGAGTTCGAAAAAATTAGGGAATTGTTTCTACCTTTTGGAAAAATTTACAAGGCAGGGAAATTGGAACGTTTCATGCGAAGGACATTAGAGCCTGATTCCCGCTAATATTCCGTCTAACGGTGTGATATTATCGGGTGGTGTAACGGTCCCCGTTGAGCAGCACAACCAAAAAAATAAGCTTATTGCTATGTGCTCGGGTCTCGCTTGCAATAACCGTGATTTCGTTATCACTGCAGATTTGCGGCGTAGCATAGTTTGGGGTGCGTGCGAGCTTTGCTGTTAGAACAGCTGAGCGAGACTTTCGCAAGTGCTGTAAAGTACATCAAAGTGGAGCTTTAAGCGGGAGTTTTTTGTAGATCTTTAGATCTTATTTAAACAGATCTCAAAGGCGAGGTCGTTCTCTTTTCGAATAATTTTCAACCGTGATCCGGTTCAGGCACTTGCGCATAAACGCTTCGTTTTCAACACGTGTTAAAAAAATCGAAAGGTTATGTAGCGGAGTCCGGAAAAAAAAAGGTACGAGAAAAGTGAAAACTGTTTTTTTTATTGCTGTGCGGTGCCAAAAATCAATACCAGAGTATAGCCAACGAGTGCCGAAAGGGGCAAGGAGAGCTCCCTTGGATTTGCGGGAACACCTGCCACGCCTCCTGCCACTCCGCCCGCCACAGCCCGGAAAACCCAAAGAACACCGCCCCAAAGACGAACCACGATCTTCGCCGGTAAAACCAAAAATAAAAACGGTACGTTAAAAAACCCTATAAGGAAAATCAGATAGGAGAGTAGGCTCATAGATTTTTTTTCCCCGCCCTAGTGCCTTGGCCACGATTGCCAGCTCCTCCAGCATCGGTTGATGCTCCCACACCCAGTACGCCATTGTCCCTAGTTCTGCCGCTTGGTGTGGGCCAGATTAATTTACCAATAGGGAATTACTGGAAAAGGTTTTCGTGAGAGGTTACCTAACCTTCACCTTTGCGCCGCTGCCACGCGTTGCCGTCGCTGCCGTGCAGATCCATCTGCTGGAAGCAGCCACCCAACCCTCAACCAACTGCGGAGCTGCGGATTCAAAATTAAATTTAAATAAAATTTAGTGTAGCATAGGCTAATCATATTACTTTCTTTTTCTTTGATTCCTTTTTTTTTTTTTTTTTCATTTTTCTTAGCGTAAGTACAGTTAGACCTCCCAGGCACCGCTGCCTTTGATCTTTCCACATATATTTTTTTTTTTAGTTCATAAAAAAGAGGGAGAAAAGGAAGAAAACTATCTGCGAATAGTAGCCCTTCGTTAAATAACCGAAACCTGGCCCCACATTAACCTTTTTTTTCACAGTATTCACCGATCAGCTCAGCGAAAGGCGCCTTTCTGCGAGAGACCACTGTAAGTGAATTAACAAAAAAAAAAAAAAACATTATTTCCCCTTTCCCTTTTGTGCGAGTGTTCGCGTAAGTCAAGCGGGCTTGCGCCAACTATATTCGGCTGCCTCTGGTCCTACGGTGGGCTTCTAATTAGAAGCTTTCCGTGGGTTTAGTCGGTAGGGCTGCTCTGAGTGGTTTTTTTTCTTTTTGTTGTTTTCTCCGAATAATGCATTAGAAGAATGCGACCCTAGCCCACCGACGAAAAGTTTATTTGCGTTTTATTGCCGAGTGTCACCACATTTGTGGACTTTTCTTGGTTGTCCGCGATAACTCAACTTAACTATGCCGTTTAATTGATTTTTTTTCTTATATAAATTCATATTTTTTTTTCTTTTAATTAAGTATGTTATAAGTACCTCTATTATATTATTATATATTATATATTATATTATTATTATTACTCTACTATTATACCCTTTTCTATATTTTTCGTACATTTTTTTTTGCTTTTTTTGGTTGTAAGCTTTCATTTATCTATATTTTGTTATTCTTCCAATTAGGAATGCCCTTAAAGAGCTAGAGTAGGATGCCTATGAAGTCATATAGAAATATAACTTGAAATTTCATTGAAATGCATTTGAGCGGCTAAACTTTTTAATTTCCTGGTGGCATGGGGACATAATGAGATAGGGTGACACGAAAAGGGATTTCCGGAAATAGATCCTCCCTCGGAAATCATGGAAGGGTGGGTACAGAGCGTGCGGGTCGAATACCACCTCAAGGCCTCGCGCACTTGATCTTGCGGAGCGAGTCGATATACATAAGTTTTTGGTTTTTTTTCTCCACTTCTGTTTTGTGTATTGCGCATAGGTGTACTGTAGGACAGTAGGCCTTTTGTTTTTGGTTTTCGGAGTTTAGCTCCTTGTAGAGTCCAGGGATTCTAAATTAAGTTTATGTAGTAGGAGTCGAGACACGGTCACACGAACCCCCACAGTTACCGAATGAGCACGGAACCAGAGAATCCTGATCGGTCGTGTCTCGAGAGCCGAAGCCACCTCTACTAGCGATCGCTAGGCTACTATAACCCCCTACTAGTGACTGGATGTTTGCTACACTTTCCTGTAGTCTGCTACATAACTCATACCAACCATATTCTCAGCAGTTCTATGAACACGCTAGTAAAATGTTAAGGCCGGTCCTGAGAACAGAAGATGGGCAAACTGAGCTAAAATATCATAGTTCCCATTCAGACATTGAGAAGTCAAACAATTTACTCTATAAATAAAAATCTTCCACCCCGAGATCAGCCGCTAAAACCACTGAACTTAATACGCCAGTTCGAAATAACATTTGAAATTCTATCGGGGTGCTCCCCCACCGAATCATTTAGGTTGGCACGGACATTAAAACTTCCAATCCTCTGGCTATTATTTCGATTACTAGCATTGCTAAGTCGTGGACGCGGTGGTACAATATCACTCTTCCAATCAAGTTGACGCCCCCTCGTCACGCACGTCACGAACGTCCGGAGCTTGCGTGGACAAGGTTAGACTACGTACTGCAGCACTAAGCTGTTCTGTCATGGCCGCCGTCATAGTAGTTCGGAAGTTATTTAATGAATTGGCAATCAATTGCTGAATACGGTCCTCCGTGAGATCCTCCGCTCAGAGGTTCCTCCGGATCGAGAAACGTTCCGTCTAGCATTTGATTTTGATTTATTCTGGCGCTAGTTGGGTTGGCTGTATTGCGAGAAACCGACCTGGTATTCACTCGAGGTCTTGGCACGGTTCCCGTTTGAGGCTGCGAAGCAGTTGCAGGATCTTGGCCCCGCATTGACGATGGAGTTCTAGACTCCGTCAGGGACTTTCCCCTAATTTGCATCATTACTCGCGAACAAAATTGCCTACAGACGGGACAGGTCTCATTGGTCGTCAACCACTCTAACAAACACGATCTATGAAACTTGTGTTTACAGGGTGATATCCACAGATTCAATCTCCGCGCTGGTATCACTACAAATAGTACATACTGTAAAGTTCGACTGAGCCGAGCGCTCTTAGGTCTTCTACGCTACGTCCACATATATTTTTCTTAGTTCATAAAAAGAGGAGAAAAGGAAGAAAAACTATCTGCGAATAGTAGCCCTTCGTTAAATAACCTGGCCCCACATTAACCTTTTTTCACAGTATTCACCGATCAGCTCAGCGAAAGGCGCCTTTCTGCGAGGGACCACTGTGAATTAACAAAAAAAAAACATTATTTCCCCTTTCCCTTTTGTGCGAGTGTTCGCGTAAGTCAAGCGGGCTTGCGCCAACTATATTCGGCTGCCTCTGGCCCTACGGTGGGCTTCTAATTAGAAGCTTTCGTGGGTTTAGTCGGTAGGGCTGCTCTGAGTGGTTTTTTTCTTTTTGTTGTTTTCTCCGAATAATGCATTAGAAGAATGCGACACTAGCCCACCGACGAAAAGTTTATTTGCGTTTTATTGCCGAGTGTCACCACATTTGTGGACTTTTCTTGGTTGTCCGCGATAACTCAACTTAACTATGCCGTTTAATTGATTTTTTTTCTTATATAAATTCATTTTTTTTTATTCTTTAATTAAGTATGTTATAAGTACCTCGATTATATTATTATATATTATATATTATATTATTATTATTACTCTATTATACCCTTTTTCTATATTTTTTCGTATTTTTTTTTTTTGCTTTTTTGGTTGTAAGCTTTCATTTATCTATATTTTGTTATTCTTCCAATTAGGAATGCCCTTAAAGAGCTAGAGTAGGATGCCTATGAAGTCATATAGAAATATAACTTGAAATTTCATTGAAATGCATTTGAGCGGCTAAACTTTTAATTTCCTGGTGGCATGGGGACATAATGAGATAGGGTGACACGAAAAGGGATTTCCGGAAATAGATCCTCCCTCGGAAATCATGGAAGGGTGGGTACAGAGCGTGCGGGTCGAATACCACCTCAAGGCCTCGCGCACTTGATCTTGCGGAGCGAGTCGATATACATAAGTTTTGGTTTTTTCTCCACTTCTGGTTTGTGTATTGCGCATAGGTGTACTGTAGGACAGTAGGCCTTTTGTTTTTGGTTTTCGGAGTTTAGCTCCTTGTAGAGTCCAGGGATTCTAAATTAAGTTTATGTAGTAGGAGTCGAGACACGGTCACACGAACCCCCCCACAGTTACCGAATGAGCACGGAACCAGAGAATCCCGATCGGTCGTGTCTCGAGAGCCGAAGCCACCCTCTACTAGCGATCGCTAGGGCTACTATAACTCCCTACTAGTGACTGGATGTTTGCTACACTTTCCTGTAGTCTGCTACATAACTCATACCAATTCATATTCTCAGCAGTTCTATGAACACGCTAGTAAAATGTTAAGGCCGGTCCTGAGAACAGAAGATGGGCAAACTGAGCTAAAATATCAAAGTTCCCATTCAGACATTGAGAAGTCAAACAATTTACTCTATAAATAAAATCTTCCACCCCGAGATCAGCCGCTAAACCACTGAACTTAATACGCCAGTTCGAAATAACATTTTAAATTTATCGGGGTGCTCCCCACCGAATCATTTAGGTTGGCACGGACATTAAAACTTCCAATCCTCTGGCTATTATTTCGATTACTAGCATTGCTAAGTCGTGGACGCGGTGGTACAATATCACTCTTCCAATCAAGTTGACCCTTGTCACGCACGTCACGAACGTCCGAGCTTGCGTGGACAAGGTTAGACTACGTACTGCAGCACTAAGCTGTTCTGTCATGGCCGCCGTCATAGTAGTTCGGAAGTTATTTAATGAATTGGCAATCAATTGCTGAATACGGTCCTCCGTGAGATCCTCCGCTCAGAGGTTCCTCCGGATCGAGAAACGTTCCGTCTAGCATTTGATTTTGATTTATTCTGGCGCTAGTTGGGTTGGCTTTATTGCGAGAAACCGACCTGGTATTCACTCGAGGTCTTGGCACGGTTCCCGTTTGAGGCTGCGAAGCAGTTGCAGGATCTTGGCCCCGCATTGACGATGGAGTTCTAGACTCGTCAGGGACTTTCCCTAATTTGCATCATTACTCGCGAACAAAATTGCCTCACAGACGGGACAGGTCTCATTGGTCGTCAACCACTCTAACAAACACGATCTATGAAACTTGTGTTTACAGGGTGTCTCCACAGATTCAATCTCCGCGCTGGTATCACTACAAATAGTACATACTGTAAGTTCGACTGAGCCGAGCGCTCTTAGGTCTTCTACGCTACGTCGCACTGCCATAGTTAAGAAAAACTACGAATGCACTAATCTTTATAACAAAAATCGTGGTAATTCAAATAAATTTACGTTATCAAAATATTAATATCGATGGTACACAAAACTGTATTCAGAATCAATTTAAGATATATTATATAAAGAGGGACTTATCCTTAGCGTTCGCATCCGCAGTAATTGTTAGAAAGAAGTAAAGATATCTCAAAATCCGTGGACAAAATCTAAAAAAAAAAAGAAACAAGTTGAATATCTAGTTTAACTAAAAGAGGAACAAACCGAAACCAAATCTCCAATCTGAGCAAATCTGAATTCCAGTTAGACAGATGAAAGTATTCTAGATATTTATTACGTGGTATGGAACCGACTTCAGTCAGAACCAAAATTCCTACACAATGAAATACTAGACGTTTGAATTAATACAATACGTAGTAAGTAATTTTTCTTGACGAAAAGAAACAACCAGTATCATTAAATTTTGACTATCCCAATCTCCTGGTCCGGCTCCGACTTAATAACCATCAGATTGCCAGCAATTCCGAGTCAGATTGAGAGTACCATCAGAATCTACAAAACAAAATATATGGGTGGTGTCTGGTTTGGGAGAAGGATATGGGAAGGTTATTGGGAAGCTCGGGGCATATATACTGCGTACTGACTTATAATCCATTTCGGGCCCCACGTTGGCGCCAATTATTATGTAACGAACACGGTAGGAGCCGTTTCGGCCTGCACCCTCTGTCTACTGGTTGGACGGCCTAGCTCAGGGAGATTGGCGTGGGTTCGGTGCTGCCTCGACATCTGCGAATGTGGAACTCTTCAGGATTTTATCGCTTAACCTTCAGCTATATTCTCCCTTTGCTTCACATTCGGATGGCAATATCTTCAGTTATATCCATTTAATTGACACGAATCAAGTGTCCTGTAAAAGGCCGTGATAATCCTAATGTAATACTTTTTGTTTCATGTCCTTTAAGCGGAAAAATCTGAAGATATTGCGATCCAAATGGAGGATATACCTAATGGGTAAGCGATCCAAACCTGAAGTGTTTTTCCATTTGGATCGCAATATCTTCGAATCAAGTGTCCTGTGAAAGGCGGTGATAATCCCTATATAATACTTTTGGTTTCATGTCCTTAAAGTGGATATAGCTGAAGATATTGCGATCCAAATGGAGGATTTACCTAAAGGTTAAGCGATCCAAACCGGAAGTGGATGGCAATATCTTCAGTTATATCCATTCAATCGACACGAATCAAGTGTCCTGTGAAAGGCGGTGATAATACCTATATAATACTTTTGGTTTCATATCCTTAAAGTGGATATAACTGAAGATATTGCGATCCAAATGGAGGATATAGCTAAAGGTTAGGCGATCCAAACCGGAAGTGGATGGCAATATCTTTAGTTATATCCATTCAATCGACACGAATCAAGTGTCCGTGAAAGGCGGTGATAATACCTATATAATACTTTTGGTTTCATGTCCTTAAAGTGGATATAACTGAAGATAATGCGATCCAAATGGAGGATATACCTAATGGTTAAGCGATCCATCCCTGAAGTGGTTTTCCATTTGATCGCAATATCTTCGAAATGCCCCGTGAAAGGCGGTGATAATCCCTATATAATACTTTTTGGCATGTCCTTAAAGTGGATATAACTGAAGATATTATCCAAAAGGGCCCGAAGGTTTTTCCATTTGATCAAAATATCTTCAGTTATATCCAATTTAAGGACATTTTGGTTTCATGTCCGTGTCGAAATGGATATAACTGAAGATATTGCCATCCGAATGTGGATCCAAATGGAGGATTTCCCTTTGTTTCATATTCGGATGGCAATATCTTCAATTGTATCAATTCAATCGACACGAATCAACGGAAATCAAAAGGCCCGTGAACTTTTGTTTCATGTCCTTAAGGTGGATATTTGAAGATTTGATCCAAAATGAAAAAAACACTTCAGGTTTGGATCGCTTCAGTTATAAATCCAATTTGGATCGGATCCACTTTGAAGGCCAAAAGTATTATATAGGTATTATCACCGCCTTTCACAGGACTTTTGATTTGTGTCGATAAAATGGATATAACTGAAGATATTGCCATCCGAATGTGGAACACTTCTGGATTTTATCGCTCAACCTTCAGGTATATTCTCCCTTTGCTTCACATTCCGATCGCAATATCTTCCGTTATATCCATTTAATCGACACGAATCAAAAAGTCCCGTGAAAGGCGGTGATAATACCTATATAATACTTTTGGATTCATGTCCTCAAAGTGGATATAACTGAAGATATTGCGATCCAAATGGAGGATTTACCTAACGGTTAAGCGATCCAAACCTGAAGTGTTTTTCCATTTGGATCGCAATATCTTCAGTTATATCCACCTTAAGGACATGAAACAAAAGTAATACACAGAGATCACGGCCTTTCACAAGATTTCCGTTGATTCGTGTCGATTGAATTGATACAATTGAAGATATTGCCATCCGAATATGAAACAAAGGGAGAATGTAGCTGAAGGTTAAGCGATAAAATCCTGAAGAGTTCCACATTCGGATGGCAATATCTTCAGTTATATCCATTCAATCGACACGAATCAAAGGAAATCTTGTGAAAGGCCGTGATCTCTGTGTATTACTTTTGTTTCATGCCCTTAAGGTGGATATAACTCAAGATATTGAGATCCAAATGGAAAACACTTCATTTTTTGATCGCTTAACCATTAGGTATATCCTCCATTTGATCGCAATATCTTCAGATTTGTCCGCTTAAAACGACATGAAACAAAAAAAGTATTCATTAGGATTATCACGGCCTTTTACACGACACTTGATTCGTGTCAATTAAATGGATATAACTGAAGATATTGCGATCCAAATGGAAAAACACTTCCGGTTTCGATCGCTTAACCATTAGCTATATCCTCCATTTGGATCGCAATATCTTCAGTTATATCCACTTTAAGGACATGAAACCAAAAGTATTATATAGGTATTATCACCGCATTTCACGGGACACTTGATTCGTGTCGATTGAATGGATATAACTAAAGATATTGCCATCCAAATGTGGAACTCTTCAGGATTTTATCGCTTAACCTTCAGCTATATTCTCCCTTTGTTTCATATTCGGATGGCAATATCTTCAATTGTATCCATTCAATCGACACGAATCAAAGGAAATCTTGTGAAAGGCCGTGATCTGTGTATTTTTTTTGTTTCATGTCCTTAAGGTGGATATAACTGAAGATATTGCGATCCAAATGGAAAAACACTTCCGGTTTTGATCGCTTAACCTTTAGGTAAATCCTCCATTTGGATCGCAATATCTTCAGTTATATCCACTTTAAGCGACATGAAACCAAAAGTATTATATAGGATTATCACCGCCTTTCACAGGGCACTTGATTCGAAGATATTGCGATCCAAATGGAAAACCACTTCAGGTTTGGATCGCTTAACCATTAGGTATATCCTCCATTTGGATCGCAATATCTTCAGTTATATCCACTTTAAGGCCATGAAACCAAAAGTATTATATACGTATTATCACCGCCTTTCACGGGACACTTGATTCGTGTCGATTGAATGGATATAACTAAAAGATATTGCCATCCACTTCCGGTTTGATCGCCTAACCTTTAGCTATATATCCTCCATTTGGATCGCAATATCTTCAGTTATATCCACTTAAAGGACATGAAACCAAAAGTATTATATAGGTATTATCACCGCCTTTCACAGGATACTTGACTCGTGTGGATTGCATGGATATAACTGAAGATATTTCCATCCACTTCCGGTTTGGATCGCCTAACCTTTAGTTATATCCCTCCATTTGGATCGTAATATCTTCAGTTATATCCATTTTAAAGGACATGAAACCAAAAGTATTATATAGGTATTATCACCGCCTTTCACAGGATACTTGACTCGTGTGGATTGCATGGATATAACTGAAGATATTGCCATCCAAATGTGGAACTCTTCAGGATTTTATCGCTCAACCTTCAGGTATATTCTCCCTTTGCTTCACATTCCGATGGCAATATCTTCCGTTATATCCATTAAATCGACACGAATCAAAAGTCCTGTGAAAGGCGGTGATAATACCTATATAATACTTTTGGATTCATGTCCTCAAAGTGGATATAACTGAAGATATTGCGATCCAAATTGAGGATTTACTTGTAACGGTAAAGCGATCCAAACCTGAAGTGTTTTTCCATTTGGATCGCAATATCTTCAGTTATATCCACCTTAAGGACATGAAACAAAAGTAATACACAGAGATCACGGCCTTTCACAAGATTTCCTTTGATTCGTGTCGATTAAATGGATACAATTGAAGATATTGCCATCCGAATATGAAACAAAGGGGAATGTAGCTTTGAAGCTTAAGCGATAAAATCCTGAAGAGTTCCACATTCGGATGGCAATATCTTCAGTTATATCCATTCAATCGACACGAATCAATGTCCCGTGAAATGCGGTGATAATACCTATATAATGGTTTTGTATGTCCTAAAGTGGATATAACTGAAGATATTGCGATCCAAAATGGAGGATATAGCTAATGGTTTGCGATCCAAACCGGAAGTGTTTTTCCATTTGACACATTTTCAATCGACACGAATCAAAAGGAAATCTTGTGAAAGGCCGTGATCTGTGTATTACTTTTTGTTTCATGTATATGTGGATATAACTGAAGATATTGCGATCCAAATGGAAAAACACTTTCCCGGTTTTGATCGCTTAACC
>CM019044.1:20182288-20205055 GCA_009664405.1 Drosophila bifasciata
ATTTATTCTGTAAAAACCGAATATTAGGAAAATTGACTTAAATAAAATAATGTAAAAATAAAAATACTCTACGGAATACTCAAAAGTTAATGAATTCTACTTTTATTGATCAAATACATAATACAAAATTATAACATGGTCCAATTTTTAGACAGTTGAATTAATCGTCACTTTGGGGTCTCACCCCACTGTGCGTCTGTGGCATCCAAAATTTTATAAGATAGAATAAAAACGAAAAGTGTAGAATCATAGAGAAAGCCGCCCATATATTTTCTTAGGAGGATCAAATATTTAAATTTATTTTTAAAATCTCCGCATAAATCAGATGTTTGTTTTTAAATTCAATAATAAGGGAAAATATATTTTCATACGTAGTAATGGGGTCTTGCCTCCACGCTTTAAAATATCTTCTGCCAAGCGTTTAGACATTGAAAAGAAATCCAATTCCTCAACAATTGATTCTCCATCCCGGAAAACTGGTAATACATTGCCGCTTCCTCTGTCGAGGTAATCCAGTGTCTAGATAAGGCAATGGTTCAAGTCTTTTTCGACCTTAAGTCGATACAGGCCTGGACCTGGAGAGCTATATTATCAGGAACCAACACCGGCTCCCTGCGTAAGGAAGGGCTGAAGCATTGTAAAGGGGATAAGGGCAAGGCTCAGAACAAGAAGGCCCTCAAGATTTAGAACTGGCTTACCTGTGTCGAGAAAAAGGGTGGCTAAACAAGGTCAAGATGCTGACTTGCCACTGGTGGCTGCGATGGGGAGCTAATCCCATCCATACCAACGGAAGGATTACTCACTCCCCATCGCAAACCAGAGGACCGTGCGCTGAGTTCCTACAACGGCACAATCAGATATGCCAACAGCGAGCTGGAAGTTTTTGCATATTAAGGGCCAATTCTCAACCATATGATCCTGCATATCAGGTGAGCATATGCTCTACCTCAGGTTCAGGGACGATGGCGTGGGGCATTGGTAACCTCTACCTGCGCCTCAAGAAGCGCCACCACGAGTACAAAGACGCGCACTCCTTGCAGGCTACCAGGGTGGAAAAGGACCACTCGGGACGGTGACAAAGCTGTGATAATCAACACGGTGTGCGGTTGGCCAGACACCCATTACGCCAAGGGTGCTGCAGCGCAATTTTCATTAAAGCATGGTCATGTCAGCGTAGCTTCTCATTACCAAAGGGAAAACCCGTCGACATAACTTTAGTCCAGGAGCACTGGCTTTGCCTCGGCCAATGCAGAGGCCGGACTAAAGATCTCGACTTTTAACCTATTCTACTCTCACCATCGGTCAGCAGGAACAGAACCGCCATTCTCGTAGGAAAGGACTGGCTTCTGGTAGCTTCCTGCTATATTGCACACGTCAGGCCAGCTCCACCGGAAGAGCTTGGAAGTCTGGGGCGGAAGCCAGCCGCAAAGACTAGCAACTTTTCAATGGTACGGACCCCAATGCCCATCACAGGCGTGTGTGGAAGCCCTGATATAAACAACAGAGGGTGAGTCACTCCTAGACTTTATAATATCAACTAATGTATACCTCGAATATTTGTGGGGAAAAACACACCTTCGAAGATCCCACCTAGTTAAACGTGCTTTGCCTAACACTAGAAACGGAAAAAGTATTTTGGTACCTGTCTGGAGAGTCCTTGAAAGACCATCCTTCTCAGATCATAAGTACATTAACTTTAAGAGCGAATTTAAACACTCTCCGAAGATAATTGTCCATAGAAAGCCTGGGAACACAAACTGGGAAAACTTTTAAATTCCAGTTACCTCGAAGCTTGTGACTCGCCCGGACACAGAGAAACCGTATCAAAGAAATTACTGGACGCAGACCACGTATTCTGCCCTCTCGAGAAAAAAAGAGAACCAAGCCACTCAGGTGGAATCGGGAACTATCGCTTTAAAGAAATAACCTTAAAAGAATTCTTCAAGACCCCAGACAAGCAAAAAGAGATATACCCCTAGTCGACAAAATTGAAATTTGTATTTAAAGCTTCGACACATACCGACTTTTTCTGATAGATCTAGGGGCTTAAGTTTTCGAGACAGTTCTGGTTTAGGTTCTATGGCTTTTTAAGAATTAAAAAAAATTTTATTTTTAATGCTTTTTTCAGACGTTGCGCAAGTTACATTTTACATTTTCAAGCGGTCAAATTGCATTTTTGGAGGGTTGGTCAACCAATTTTAAGCTTAGCCGTTTCTCAATATATTTTAATGACTCTAATTAATGCTCAAGCCATTGATCTTTTTCCCAATTTTTCCAAAAAAAACCTTTTCCCTTTTTATCTATACAGTTTACATATATCGAAAAGCATTTTCATCCCCTGTTAAGTGAAAGCTCACTGCTTCATGATCTTGACTTATTCAGACGATGTTTTCACCAGGTCTGACGGATTCACCTGGGTGTGTACTCAGATACTGTGCCGACGCTCTCTGTGGACACCTCCTTAAACTATTCACCTAATATGAATTCTTCATGCTTCACCCGATCTGGAAGGAATCTTTTATTATTCCTCTCCATAAGAAAGGTAACAATTCTGACGAAAAGAATTATAGAGGTATATCAAATTATCCGCTATCTAAAATGCTTAAGACAATTTTAGCCCCTCACTTGCAACATCTCTGCAAATCACTTATATGTATCCGAGCTCAGCTCGGATTTATAAGGCAACGATCAACATCAAAATATTAGATCACCTCTTTTTATCATTAAACGCTTCAAAGGTAACTTGCAGACAGAGATGGCTTCTAGTAACCGTTGTTCTAGGTATGAAAGAGTGCTCTTCAAAACTGCTTATCTTAGCCTGTTAAGTTACTTCTGGAGAACCACAGGCCAGCCATCCAGACTCCCTTCTTTTCGCAGTCTTTGGGATTTCATCCCTCTCCTTCGGATCTTATTTTACGCTCGCACTACTCAGAACGCTTTGACGCCATGACTGATGAGATAGAGAATATATAGAGAAAGATATACATCTGCTGTGAAAATATGCATTTCTCCATAGTTCTCGTCTTTTTCGAGCAACAAATTTTGCAAGTTTGCGGCATTTTATTTGTAGAACGTCCGAACTCACGCACACCTTATATTATTTCATCTTGCTCTCGAATACTCATGTATGCGCATGATGTTAAACTCAGTGTCAGTATAAGGACATTTCATTTCACTCTCGCTTGCAATCCGATCTCAATAACTTTCAGTCATGGGGCTGTGCAAAGTAATGCAAATTAATGACATTTCATCGCTCCAGCCCCTTGTTGGCTTCTTACACCCTCTGCTGTGGTTCTCTCAAAAAAAATTATCTTGGTGTTAAACTTGACCATAGTAAATAACGCCTACTAAGGCTCTTGTGTAGGGTGCTCGACTCATCCTGGTCCCAATTCGAAAGAATAGTAGCTTATAGTAGGGCATACTTTCCCCTTGGTGAGGAGCAAAGTGTATCTATCACCTCTTCCGATCAATGGGTCACGGAGCCCGGTTGAGATCGCAATGGAGCCTAGCGGCTCTTCCTGCGTACCACTTGGGCTACCTCAATAAACAGCCTTGGACCGCTGAACAACCAGTGGTACCTAAATTTTTCAGGGCTCAGATTGACCCTCCGCTTTTAGCCCCGACTGGCTCGGAAAGGGTCCCTTGTGAGGGACTCTTCAAGTCTGGGGCTCTCAAGCCGTCTGTCGGCATTGGGTCCAACAGTTGTTGCTGTCTCAGCCGCGTATCTGTGCAGTAACTGCATCGGGTCCTGCAAAGTCACCACTTCAGAGACGGTCCATCCGCCATCAGTGTGTGCACTCCAAGTACAAGTACGTCTCGCTTGTTGTAATTTGTATGCACAACTTGATACGGGGTTACATAGATAGCCCTGACTTGTTGAGCCGCGAATCCTATTAGATCCTCTAAAAATTTAATTCCATTGCTCCTGCCTAGGTCGAATTATTACTTGCATGAACCGTTGGGTTCTTATGATCGGATTATAATTCCCTCTACCATATTGGTTGTGCAAAACGATATTGGCCATAACTGTAAAGACTGTTTTAGGCAAGATTTAATATTCCTTTGATGGACACTGGACCGACCGACAGAAAATCATTTTTGTGCTGATTTAAGTTCCAATTATAATTTTACAATTTTTTTTGCAGCGTCGCCCTCTTCATGAGCGACCGTTGCCAGCATCAAATTTGTTTTCTCAAGAGCGTATTCTTAAGTACATTATATAAGAGAAAGTTAATTATAAATTCATATTATAAAGGCTACAGATTTGCATCAACACATATAATATCCACCGTAAATTCCTTCGTTCTTCTAAAATAACTAATACTAATAACTAATACAGCGCAGATACCACAAAAATACATTTGTAATACGTTGACAACAAAATGGTGCCACCTTACACTGGATTTTATACCCGTACTCGAAGAGTAAAAGGGTATATTGTATTTTGGTAAAGTGGATGTGTGTAACACACAGAAGGAGGCGTTTCCGACCCCATAAAGTATATATATTCTTGATCAGCATCAATAGCCGAGTCGATATATATGTCTGTCCGTCCGTCTGTCCGTCCGTCTTATTTTTCACTCATTGCTCGAAGGCTGTAGAGCTAGACCAATCAAATTTTTTTTCAGACTGATGTGATATCCCTCCTAGAAAAGTGTTTCAAAATTTCGCCCCGCCACTTCCGCCCCACAAAAGAGCGCACATCTAGCGTCCACAATTTTTGAAAAAACAAAAACTAAAAATGCAGAATCATAGAGACAGCCCATATCTATCAGGGGCCCAAATCTGAATCGGATCGGATCATTAATATAGCCACAATAGAGGAAAATATACGAAAAAACTTCAGCTCCCTCTCTTTCGCACTCACACAAAATCGAGTCGATTTGGTTTTGTATTTTATTGTCGCCTGGATCTCAGAGACTATAGAGCTAGAGCAACCAAACTTTTGCCAAGACTCCTGTGATACAAACCTGAACAAGTGTATTTCAAAATTTCGCCCCGTCCCTTCCGCCCCACAAAAGACGAAAATCCACAATTTTGAAGATGAAAAAAACCAAAAATGCAATATCGAAGAGAATGACCATATCTACCAGATTCCCGAATTTGGTTCAGATCGGATCATTATTTTCAGCAGATAACCGCCACTCTTCAGCCGTGCAGTTTTGTTGTGAGAAGTGATGCGATGTAGATGAAAGGAAAACATGTAAAATGTAAAAAATGATAAAATATTTAAAAATTCTAAATGTGATTTCACATGTGTACTGACTGAGAACAGTTTATAAAAGTAGTGTTGCGTTAACAGCGACACAACACGCACCTTTTCGTTGTGTGTTATTTTTACAAAATTTTGACTTTAACAAATCAGAAATGTCGAAAAAATTATATCCTGAGTCCTTATATTTTTTTTTTGTTAAGTGCATTAGTTAAGCATCGTTTAAAGAATGCTTATTTAAATAAGCAATTTGTAGTTCCTCCATATATTGTATTTGTGGTAAAAGTGGATGTGTAACACAGAAATGGAATTGTTTTCGACCGCATAAGGTATATATATTCTTGATCAGCATCAATAGCCGTCTGTCTGTCTGTCCGTCTGTTCGTCCGTCTGTCTTGCTAGTCCCCATTACTCCAGAGACTATAAGAGTTAAAACAACCACAGTTTGGTTCCAGGATCATGTGAGCTCACTGCTACAAGTTTTTTTTTTAAATTTCGCCCCGTCCACGTCCGCTTCCCACAATTAACGAAAAATCTGTGGCGTACACAATTGTAAAGATAATAGAAAACGAAAAATCCAGAAAGACGATAATCTGTGGGGTTTAAAAGATGACAGAAAACGAAAATGCAGTATAAAACGAGAAAAGAACGTGTGGTGTCACCGACACTACTTTTATACCCGTACTCAGTCGGTATGATTACGGAATACGGAATTTTCAAGTGTTGTTTTATCAGTTTTTTTACATTTTATATTTTTTTGCTGCATCTGTCATCTACATCAGTTCTCACAACACACACGTGTAAGCAGTGTATGATCGAGAGAGAATCAGTAGCGTATCATCCATAAATGACTTTTTTGTTTGCGAGGAATGGGGCGGCTCGCTGCTGAAAGTTAATTTGATCATTGTGGCTATAATAATGATCCGATCTGAATCAGATTCGGAACCTGGTAGATATATGATCATTGTGGGCTTTAAACTTTTTGTGGGAGGGTGGAAGGGGCGAGGAAAAATTTTGAAATAAACTTGAATACTGAAGTGGTATCACAGGAGTTTGGACAGAAAGTTTGTTTGCTCTAGCTCGTATAGTCTCTGAGATACAAATTGGCATTCAACGCTTTGGCGTGAAAAGCGAGAGGGAACGATGCCTTTCGAAATTATTTTCTCCGTTGTGACTATACTAATGATCCAATCCGATTCAAATTCGAGATTTTGATAAATATGGGCTTTCTCTATGATTCTGCATACTCCGATTTCTGTTATCTTTAAAAATTGTGGACGCCACAGTATGTGCGCTATTTGTGGGGGGCGGTGTGAAATTTTAATCACATTCACTAGGCGTGAGTTTTCATATCAGCCTGGAAAAAATTTGTGTTCTCTAGCTTCCACAGCCTCCGAGCAATGGGCGACAAACAAGACGGACGGACGGATATGGCTATATCGACTTGGCTATTGGTGCTGATAAAAAATATATATACGTTATGGGTTCAGAAATCATTCCTTTTCCTCTTATGTTACCATTTTACTCTTTGAGTACGGTTATAAAAATACCCATCTTCACCTTGCCATAATAAGATGGGATATTGTAACGCATCATATGATCGAGGTGTTTCGGATACACGCTGCAGTTGGTTTGCTACGCCGATGTAAAACAATATCTCGTTTTTCTAAATTTTCCCCACAACGAAATTTCCCCACGAAATTTGCGCATTAAAACCTCTTGCGTGTTCTCCACAGGCGTTTTATCAGCTTTGACGACAATTCTGTGGTTACGACAAATTCGGTCTTGAATAATGCAACCAATTTGTTATGTTGATGGAAAAAATCGTTTGGAGTTGTTCCACAATTTGCTCTTTTCTTTGAATTGTTGTGTGTGACGACGCTGACCGACTTGTCTTGCTGAATCGCACATAAAATAAATTTGCAAAATTTGGAGTCACTATCAAAGTTGACAATAAGGAACCTGTTAGATGATATATTTAACCCTGAATCTTGAAAGTTGGCATAAAATTGTTTTGAATAACTTTTGTTGCGCCAAATGACGTCATCTGAAAGCAATTATTATATTGCTGGATATGAGTCAAAAATGATTCGAGTCTGGTCCATTTCCGGAAACCAATGAATGTAGTGGCTCTGGTGGCGGTACCAATGGTATCAATTTGACATGCCTTGCCGTATTGGCACACAACGTTCATTGGTCCAATAGCAACGATTTGCTGTGAACTCTATTCGATTACCACGTAATCACGTAATTGAATGCAGCTCGGTAGGGGTCAAACGCATTTCTGTATTTGTTGATTTCGATTCGGTTCAACTTTATTCCTGCAGAATTGCGAGTTCTGCGACTTAAGCCTGTACGTCTAGTTGCTGGAAATTAATTAAAACGAAAATTCCCTTGTAAATTAAAGAAAACTAAATTCCTGTGTAAATAAAGAAAACTATTGCAGCGCATCATATTATCGAAGTATTTCGTACATAAAGCTAGATTTTCTACTGATAGGTCTCTCTGTCAAAGCTTTAACCAAATGGGAACGTGTTTGCAGACAATATATCGGATATTCTAAATTCTAAACCCTTCTCCTGACAATAACAAAAACAAACACAAAAAGAATAGGCGAAATCGGTCCAGTCGTTCACGCGTGATGCCGGTACCAAGGGATATAGGGATTCATTATACCCATACTCGAAGAGTAAAAGGGTACATAGTATATTGTATTTGTGGTAAAATATACATTCTTGATCAGCATCAATAGCCGAGTCGATATAGCCATGTCTGTCCATCACCCTGTTCACCTGTCCGTCCGTCTTGTTTTTCGACAATTGCTCGGAGGCTAGAGCAACTAAATTTGTTTTCAGACTGATGTGAATCTCACTCCTAGTGAGTGAATGCTCTCGCCCCGCCCACATCCGCCCCCACAAAAGCGCAAATCTGTGGCGTTCACAATTTTAAATATGTATAACAGAAAACGGAGAATGCAGAATCATAGAGAAAGCCCATATCTATCAGAGGCCCGAATTTGAATCGGATCGTATCATTAGTATAGTCACAACGGAAAAAATCGTATTTTATGTCGCCTGGATCTCAGAGACTTTAAGAGCTAGAGCAACCAAACTTTCTGTCCAGACTCCAACCAAACTTTCTGTCCAGACGACTTTTTTTCAAAAATTTATTTATTGTTTATTATTTATTCCCCCAAAAGACGTAAATCCACAATTTTGAAGATAAAAAAAACGAAAAATGCAGTATCGTAGAGAATGACGATATCTACCAGATTCCCGAACTTGGTTCAAATCGGATCATTATTGTAGCCACAATGATCAAATGACCCATCATCATTTTTAGGGTTGATAGCCGCTGCTGATTCTCTCACACTCACACACTGCTCACACATTCTGCCTCGTGCAGTGTACGTGTGTTGTTGTGAGAAGTGATGTAGATGATGTAGTTGTAGATGACAGATGTAGCAAAAATGTAAAATGTAAAACTGATAAAACATTTTAAAATTCCACATAAATCACATGTGTACTGTATAACGGTTAAAAAGTAAAGTCGCGTTCACAGCGACTCCGTACCTTCATTATTGTTTAGATCAATTTTGAGGTTGGGTTAAAAACATTATTTTCGAAGAGCACAAACTCAATTACACTGGTAATAATTTTTTTTTTTTTTGCATTTCAGATTCGTTTGTATAAAAAAAAAAACTATTATGTATGTTTCATTTTCGGCGAGGTTTTTGTTGACGTTTTAGAAACCCAACAATTTTGAGTTTTCGGAATGCGGTAGAGCCAAACTTTTCGTTTTGAAAAGAAAAATCGGAAAATTTTACGAAAGTGAAAACGAGACCCTGCCTGAAGGTATCAAAAGAAAAGAGACAAATTTAAAAATTGTTCCACATTCAAAAATTGCAATCAGTTTAGACTGTTCATCTATTTACTAATAATTTAAATTCGAAAAAATGTATTAAATTGGAATTAAAAGTTAATATATTGATTTTTTCGCTTAAGTTAGATGTACGAGTATTCTTACATGAGTATCCTTATATGAGTATCCTTATTGGTAATTTCAACAGGTTCTCAAAGAACCTGGTAGCCAAATCTCTACGTAACGTTCTTATATGAGTTATTAACAATCATGAATATCCTCTTATGCATGAAATTTTATTTAACACTCTTAATTTAATTTGTTTGATAACTATGAATTTTAATAGCTTATAGATAATGATCCCATTTGTCCAATACATCGACCCCCCTCTTCATCAAAAGTGGCCAAAGTCAATCGAGAAAGCTTATTGCACAACACTCCATTTCCATTATTTTTTGAATAGGATTTGGCTCTGAAATACAAAATTTTATCATAAATATGGTATTTATACTTATGTATAATATTATGATATGATATCAATATCATAATGTCGAATCATTCATAATAATTAACAAACCTGTATCGCAAGAATACAATGATCAAAATATCAACCTTATGCAATGGGTACATTATAACCAACGTTATTAACGCCCCAGGCTGTGAACAAAAGTATTATGTGCTTCTAAAGGTCAATAAAACGTAATTTGCGTTTAGTGTTTTTTTTGCAACGATTTTTATAATTGATTACATTTTCCATTACTCTGTTTTGTAGCTTCCAATAAAACCAATAAAAAATAAAGTCTATAAAAATACAAATCCTGGCATACGTCCCGCAATGATAATCTTACCCGGCACTGAGGTTTGTTTACATAAATGCAACTTAATATGCATAATAATAAGTAACTTCTACCACATACTACTGCACTCCCTCCATTTTCCTATATGGAGAACTTTTACCATAATACATGTTTTTTATATAAGATAATCATATAAAATACCAAAAAAATAAACTTTAGCTGACTACGAGCTTTTCACATCAATTATGCAATATCGTCCCTTTTTCAAACTATGTGGCTAAACCCCTGTAGCGTAATACGATCATTGCTGACCCAAAAAAATAAACGAAGGCACAGCTTGACTGACTTTAAATCAACAGAGAACATACACATATGTACATATGTGCTCATACAAAATATATATACGTCAACGCTGAGCGAGTTTATTCAGATAATTTGTATGTGTTAACGTTTTTGAAATCACCTAAGGACGTTCTCTTGATTGGAACAAAGGAAAAATTAAAAACGTTTCTGCTACATGTAAATATACCATGATATTTAGATCCAGGAGCGATTTATATGCAAGGCTATGACAGCTCTTCTTTCTTTCATGTTTTTATATTGAAATAATCTTACCATCGTGAAATGGCTCTGTTGAATTTCCCTCTTTGTTTTTATTCCGTATTTGCTCCGTAAAATGTAAAATAAGTGCATCAATCATGGCAGCTTGCTTTGAAAACACCTGCACAAGTTTTGAAACTTTGTATTCCGTTTTCGACGGCATCAAACTGAAAAGTAACATGTATTAATATTTACATATGTACGTATAATTTAAAAATTGGCCAAAGCTGCGTACCTGCAAAAATATGCAGGTAAGACATTCCGCATCATCAGTTGCACTTGGCTTTTGCATAATCCCAAGACAAATCCTCATATCGCAGACCTAATAATAACGTCTATGAGATAAATAATTTCGAATTAATTTTAGTTATAGTCATTGACGGTTCGTATTTTCCTTATTATGTACTTACACTTTCGTATGGGTCTATTATATAAACTCCTCTTTCATTAACAGCAATCAGAACCTCCATATCTTTTTTGGTTGACCAACGCCATAATACCCCTTACAGGTTGCTCCATTTGTCCGTGGAAATATGCGGCCCAAAAAAAGAACGTTACCATTGATTTGCTTGAAGTTGCGAGGTATAGGTAGGTATAGGTATAGGTATACATAGATATAGAGATAAACACATAAGCTAGGTAAAAAATATACATATACATACATACAGTTTTCTGAATAGCAGCAGAATAGCTGTAATCAGTAAACTAACGCTTTAAATATAATTAAATTTTAATTAAGAACCAGCTTTTCAAACTATCTTATAGAGATAAATATACTACAGTATTACAGTTTTCATCTCCCAAATATCTGTGTTAATCAAATTTTTATTGAATTCAATAAATTGAAAAGCACCTGCTACATTTTGAGAGCTGTATCTCATCCAAAAATTTATGCAAGAATTATCTACTAGGAAGATTTAATGTTAAAAGCTAATGTTATTATGTCTATGTTAACCATAATAGCATACGAAGATATTTGTTGTGTATAAACATATATATGTATGTATAATGCTACATACAGGGGCAAGCTTACTGCGAAATCGCCTCGCCCCAACCTCCGGCTCATTTATTTGTTCACACACTACGCCAAAATGCCAAATCATAATTATAAACTCATACTATAGTAATATGGAAGGTAAAAAACGACTTGAGAATGCAACCAAAAAAAACAATCAAAAAAATACCCACAACGGACAGAGATTTATCAAGAATTTGACCACCAGATATGTATGTTCATACATTTAACATTTCTTTCTATATTTTCTTCAACAAAAACAAAAAACATTCTATCGATGGATCGCGGCTCATCAAGAATTTACATGCAGAAACTATTTTGTCTCAAATGTAACTACTTTTAATCAAATACACGGATATTAGTATACCCACGAAGGACTGCGAAATCCGAAATCGGACGACGACGCAAAACTATTTTATACTATATAATAGAGAAATATACTTTTATGATTACTCATAAACTTACCCATAAAATGGGAGTGCCCAGCAGAATTCCAAATATTTACGCATCAATTTTCGAGTTTGCGGTCTGGGAACCTCGTTTGAATTGCTCTAAAAGTTTAACTTCTGCGGAATTTTTTTTGGCTAATTGGTAGCCACAACCAATTCGAACTTTTGGCAACAAGTACTGGTAAAACCGAGCTTGGTTTTCTCTAAAAATGTAAAAGTAGATTTAAGCTGAATTTTAAATGACTTTTTACTTACCGGAAAAATCCTACTGTGTGGGTGTTAGAATTATATGGCCCAAGTTCAATTCGGGCCTGAATACCACCCAACATGAGTGAATGCACTGGTTCCATAATATACCTTCCGATCAGCACATTATTCCTTGCCTCCTCATAGAGAAGTTCCAAAAATTCGATAATCCTAAATATGATTTGAAGATATTAGTTTATTTGAATAATTTAAAAAAATTATTTATTAAAATTACTTAATTTTTCCTCATCTCGTTTAGAAAAAGAATACATTTCGCTTTAATACAATCATAGGTTCATCATATTTTTTTTTTTGATCACTTGGGCTTCCGTTACTAAATTTTTGAAGTAGGTTTGGCCACGCTACACGTACAATATAAGGACAGTGATGTGCTTTTAGTTGCATCTCAATAGTGTACTTGTCATCCACAATCCAAAAAACGCTTTGTGCCAGCAATTTATTCGATATTCCTAATTCTTCGCATCCCAACGCCGCGGCCAGCATTACCTGGAGACGGACATTGGGCTGTACCCTCCCAATCTCCATGTGTACAGCAACTCGGGACATAAGGTATACACATGTTGGAATAACCTAAATGGCAAAATGATTTAATTAGTTAATTAATTGGTACAAGATTAATGATAGAAATACCGAACTCTTACGTTTTGTAACGCGCGACCCAAACTCTGAGGAAGGCTTTCCAGCGTTTGTTAAATTAGAAGTTGAGCTGGTTCCCAGAACTCGTTTAGGAAGAGCAGACATTGGTTGGGCGTCATTAGCATTTTTACATTTTTGGTGTGCTTGTAAAAATGATGAATGTGTAAAGCACTCCTGCAAAGTATGTTAAATAAAGACATTAAATATAGCACATATATTTTTATGTTTGTCGCGGATACCGCTAGCTCGCTCTTGGCTCTCTTTAAAAAATCCATACTCGTATTTCTATATTATTAAACGATTCCGGCGCAAATAAAATAATAAAAAAATATTTCAATATATTCTTCTATACTATAAATTTGTAAAAAAAATCTGTGTTTGCATCTATCTCCCAACGCGTGCACAAAAATTACGTGCGGTTTTTTTTTATGATAGCCAAAGAATGTGGTAATGGTTTGCAGAAACAAATTTTTTACTTTTCTATAAATATGTTCTCAATGTTATGTATGTAGGAACTCCTGCTGATGAAATTAATGCGAGTTTGAAAACATCTCCAGAGAATGTTGGATGGTTTGCACAAAAACAAATTTTTACTTTTTATGTATAGGTTTCTCAGAATTAAGGAATACATAGTAGCAGTTCCTACTGCTGATAAAATCAATACGTGTTTGAAAACATCTAATTTGCCGGCACTCTGTGAAAAACTTAGCTTGACTTCAAAATGTACTTGTTCAATTACAAAAACGATGCTTCAGCAGATTTGTTTTCCAGACAACTGTTAGAGCGTTAATGTAAGGAATACTTGATTCATACTATGTTACCATATATACCATAAATTTGTAGAAATAAATCTGTGTGTAGAACATTTTATGATAGTTTTTGTTTTTATAACCTTTTTTGTGAAAAGTTGTTTTCTGAAAAGGCCACAATTTGTTTAAGTATATATTTGCTTTGGAAAATGTGTTTAAACCAAACATTGTGGTTTTTAAAGTTCAATGTCGAGACGATTAAATTTGGACCGGCGAACGCGAAATGCGGCACAAGCTGTGGCTTCGAGGAGCCGTAAAAGTAACTAAGACAAATTAGACAGCAAGGTCCCGTTCAAATCAACGGAAACAATGATGCAACAACAACTACAAATGAAATATAAATGCAAATGAAATTATACAAAACGAAAAAAGAACGTACGGAGTCGCTTCGAACGCGACTCTACTTTATAAATTCGTACTCAGTGATTTATGTGGAATTTTAAAATGTTTTATCAGTTTCTACATTTTACATTTTTTGCTACATCAGTCATCTACATCTACTTCATCTACATCACTTCACAACAACACACTTACACCGAGGCCGCATGTTTGAGCTTTTCACAACAACAATAAAATGACTTTACACTGCACGAGGAAACACAGAATGTTTGAGCAGTGCTACAATAATGGTGTGTGTGTGGACGGAGAAAGTTTGGACAATCAACCCAATATTTCGACTGGCGGAAGGACGGGGCGAAAGAATCGGGCGATATAAATCCAAAACAAAATACAAAACCGACCTCGATTTTGTGTGAGTGCGAAAGGGAGGAGCGAGCGTATATTGTGGCTAATAATGATCCGATCCGAACCAAATTTAAACCCTGATAGATATGATTTCATCTATGACTCTGCATTTTTGGTTTTTGTTATATTCAAAATTGTGGACGGATGTGCGCCCCTTTTGTGGGGCGGGAAGGGGCGGGGCGAAATTTTGAAACATTTTTCCAGGAGTGAGATATAACATCAGTATGGAAAAAAATTTGGTTTGCTCTGGCTCTTTTAGTCTCGAGCAATGGATCAGGCTAACAAGACGGAAAACAAATGGACTCTGAGGGATATATCGACTCGATTTAGCCGAAGTTTTTTTTTGGTTTTTTGTATTTTGTGTCGATCCGAGATCAGATTCTATAAGAGCTAGAGCAACCAATGGTTTTCCAAGACTCTGTGATACAAACCTGAACAAGTGTATTTCAAAATTTCGCCCCGTGTCCCTTCCGCCAGGGGCAAAAGTGGGAAAATCCAAATTTTTGAAGATAGAAAAACCAAAAATAACATCAGTATGGAAAAATTTGGTTTTCCAGATCTCTTTTCAGATTCGAGCAATTGTAACAAGACGGACAGACGGACGGACAGCAGGGCTAAACCCCGCTCGATTTAATTTGGTCGCCCGATTGCTGCTTAAGTCATCTTATCTGGGGTTGATTGTAAGAGCTAGAGCAACAAACACACACGCTCAAACATGCTGTGTATTGCAGTGTACCCTTTCCTTCCGTTGTGAAAATCCACGATGTAGATGAAAAAGGTGTAGATGTTCCAGTCGGTCATTATTTTAACCCAGCACCTCGCCAGTAAGTCATTATTGATGCACAGCTCTTACGCTTTGCCTCATTGTATATTTAACAAAAATGGACTTAAAATTCACTGAGTACCCGAAATAGTCTTGTCGTTACAATTATATCGTTGGCCAATCGATGAAACGTGACCGTAATAGAAAAATATTAAACGGAGGTTTATCCCAGAAAATAAAAAAACTTTTTAACATAAATTACCGTTTGGGTTCTAATTTTTTTTTTTTTTTATTTTTTTGTATCTTTTTCAAATAATGCTTATTTTTTTTTTTTTGACATTACTTTGCCATTGTCAAAACCTAATAAAACACAGCTACACAAATAAAATTTTGAAATAAAACACCTAATCAAAATCGTGAATTTCGCACATGAAAGCTTAATATTTCCCAGACGGTAAGATGGAGCTACAAAGTGTTCAGGTCCACTTTATAGATGCTTGACTATCTTTGTGAAAAACAAGTAAATTGTTTTGTTAATTACCAAAAGTAAATCGCTTAGGACATAATTTTGAGAGCATTATAAGTATACATACATCTGCTGCAAGCACCACATGATTCGCATTAAAACCCTGCACTCTGCCATAACCAATACCTTGATTTTTGCTAAAAAAGTCATCGCGTTAAGATACGATCATGTTCTTTCTCCGAGGCTGCTGCAGCATGAACACACCCTTCAAAAACCCGTTTCCGGCAAAAAACAGGAAAAGTCGAACTTGCTTCTACTAGAGATAGAATCCCTCAGGAGTATCTCTTAGGAATCACCCGTTTCTACAAAGTTGCAAACTTGCTATGACCAGGTAAGACAAGTTTTTTGCAAGAAAATTTCATAATGGCACTTTAAGAATATTTTCTCCAGCCTAAAAGCTAAACGTTTTAACATTGACATTCTAATGATGGTGAGATAGATCAGGTCAGATTCTTAATGCTACAAACATAAAAAAAACCAAAATATTAATTTTGCCAAGCGAAGATTTCAAGTGCGGGAGATGGCAGTGAGAACCACGTGTATGCCACCATGTATTAGAGCTTTCCGTAAGTATTTCCTTTGTATCTCTTTCATTTTGCTGTTTAAACTGGTACACTCGTTGACTACTTAAAGTCTGTTGGGTTCACGATCATAGTGTGTGATGTCATTTCCTTACGAAATGTTCTGAAGTGCTGTTCTCTCAATTTAGTAGTTTCCAACTCATTTCTACTAAAAAGGTAGCAAACGATAGGGATTTATTATACCCGTACTCGAAGAGTAAAAAGGTATATTGTATTTGTGGTAAATGTCCGTCTGTCCTGTCTGTCTTGTTTGTCGCCCATTACTCGGAGGCTATAAGAGCTAGAGCAACCAAATTTTTTTCCACACTGATGTAATATCACCACTCCTGGAAAATTTTTCAAAATTTCGCCCGTCCACTCCACCCCACAAAATTTGAGATAACTAAAAATGCAGAATCATAGAGAAAGGCCATAACTATCAAGGTCCCAAATCTTAATCGGATCGGATCATTAGTATAGCCACAATAGAAAACCATTTCGAGAAACATAATTCCCTCTTTCGCACTCACACAAAAAAACGAGTTGATTTGGTTTTCGTACAAATGAGCGCCCGATCTCAGGGGCTATAAAAGAGCTAGAGCAACAAAACAAAACTCATTGATATCGCTTCAGTGCAAGTTTATTTATTTCAAAATTTGGCCCACGCCTACTCCCGCCCCCAAAGACGAAAAATCCACAATTTTGGATCATTATTGTAGCCACAATGATCAATCGAATTTTCAGCAGCGATTTTTCCCCACCCCTTTGCGGCGTTAGTAATTTTTAGGGTTGATAGCCGCTACTGATTCTCTCACACTCACACACTGCTCACACATTCTGCCTCATGCGGTGTACGTGTGTTGTTGTGTAGTTGTAGATGACAGATGTAGCAAAAAATGTAAAAATGTAAAAACTGATAAAAACATTTGAAAATTTCACATATAACATGTGTACTGACTGAGTACGGGTATAAAAGTAAGAGTCGTTCACAGCGACTCCGTACACGTTCTTTCTCGTATTGTTAATTTTCTGTACTTTTAATCAATCTAGCTTAGTCAATCTTAGTCAATCACACGCATAATACTAAGAGCACAATTTAAAACGAACATTATTCTTACCTGCGGGGCTTCGAACATCAGGCATGGGACAAAGAGCACTTGCGTTATTTGAGTATAATGTAGATCCCATGTCAGTTAGGCCATTATGACAGGGGACCGAGATGATGCAGTCATTGCTGAAGTTAGCTGTGCTGAAGACAAGCAGTCGTTTTCATTTTTCCAGTGCTTACAACACTTGGATACACTTTGCAGATGATGCAAATGAACCTCCTATAGCTGTTTGAATTTGAGCTGTAGTCACCACACGATGCACTGTGTGTACATAATAGGAGTGAGCAGGCACATTAGCGGAAGTCAAAGAGGTTGACGCTTGCGACATTGCCTGCTCGCACAACGCTACATTTGAATTATTTTGATGACTCTCTGTTTCAGAAAAACATCGCACAATTTTCAAAGTCATTAGTGGGTTTGCTGTAGACGTCGACAGTTGTGGCAATTGATGAATTTGTTGAGTATGACTTAGCTGATGATTTTGTGCTAACGAATGCTGTATGTGGGAGGCAGTTGGGCTGCTGTTGTTGCTGATTTTTGATGATGGGGTATGGTTGATCCGGTGTTTAAGTGTCCAGCATTGTTGGTATTGTAGAAGTTATCCACGACACTTGAAATCCGTAGTGTTGTAATATAAATGCGATCTGGAAAATATAAAGTTAAGCTGTAAAATAATAGAAGTGCTCTTTTGCATCATACTTACTCATAGTCCTGAGAAGAAAGTTTATTTCTGTTATACTGTAATGTTCCCAAAAGGAACCGTCATTATAATAATAATTTTCCTGCGATTTTGCCAGCGTTTTGTTACATTGGCCACTATTGTTGCAGCGTGACGGAAAAGGGACTTCCATGCTGCTATTTCCACTAAGTGATTTATTGTGACGTTTTGCATTTCGTTGTGTATCTTTGAAGTTATAGCCAGACTGCGATTGATAAGGGCTGCATGCTACATATTCCTGTCCAGAATTCATTCCGTAATTGATTTTTGTTTGATGAATTATGGGAAATTGCCGAAGTGGATGGATCCTGCTGCATAGCACTCCGGCAGTAATAATGATTCGGCTCCATATTCTTATAAAATAAAAAAAATAATGTATTTTCATTAACACGTGGAACTATCAAACTGAATTATTTCCCTTGTCAAAGTTTTTTTTGATTTCAAAAAACTGATTCAAAAATCTTCTTCTGCCTCCTCTATATATATGTACATATCTTTTTTTTTTCAAATTTGGGAAGGGAAAAAGAATAACAAGAAAGGCAGGCAGTGGGTGGGGAATTGCATCGCTAATATGACTATGAAAAATTTGGCTAGACTTGGACGTATTGCCTACTTACCGTATGGTCCGTAAAAAATTTATGAATTACAGGTTTTTGTACAATATTATATATAGAAAACGATCGTTCCAAAAACAGCTAAAATTTAAAAATAAAGGCCGGACTATCCCTCGTAGATCTAGCATCCTATTTTTATCTCGAATACTGACCGACTAAATGTGCATATGTACATATGTTCCGTACGTGCTATGATTTCTGCAAAACAAATTCGTCTACTTTTTACTGTTAAGTGTTGAAATATAATATGAATATCATGTGCAGCAACTCCACCACCACTGAGCGGTAGAATATATTTATTTACCTACCAAATACATCCATATTTTACATAAATACATATGTATATACATTTGATTTAATTATGCTTTCATTCGCTGTTCGTCCATACGGAAATAGTTTTAAATACATACATATGTACATACATATGTAATTACAAGTTACCATGCGAATGGAATCGAAATACTTATGGACACGTACATATTAACATGCATAAAGTGCAATTTAATCAATTCATTACTGCGAAAGTTTGCACATATGTATGTATATAAATATATATAGTACATATGTATACATATACTTTTTTTGGACACGCACAAAAAAAATTACAACTTTGGTAAAAGGATTTTTTTTTTGTTAAATATAATCAACACTTTTACTGTATATTTTAACTATAATTTACATGTATTACGTACATAAATGGGTATCTTTGAAACATTTGTTATATGGATTTTATTCGGAAGATACATTTTTCGCTGTCTTGCGCGCCTAAAGCTTCTGTAACTTTTTTCCAACATTTTTCTTTTATTGTTTGAGGCTTTTATTTATGGAAGACTTTCACTGAAGAAACTAATATGCGGCTATAACATGAGCTTCATTATCCTTTTATCCACAAAATTACACAACAAACGGAACTTAGCACAAAAAAATATCTATGTACTTATACAATTCCTGCCTTAAAGCAGATAAACGAGGTAAACAAACACATGCAAACTTCGAATCTAAATTAAACGCATGCGCACAATTTCTGTATATATAGCTTGTACTTTGGGACAATCTATCGATATTGGTAAGGCTCAACAGTTACCAAAATCAATATTACTCCCCACTGTATAACTATTTGATATGAATCGAAGAGAATATTTATAAAATGAATTAATATTCTCTTGGGGAAGATGTTGATTTTTCTTTGTACAGTTGTTTTTGCAACCCACTAACAAATCCATTTTTGATCCCATAGAATCTATGTACATACAATGGTGGCCAAAAGTATTTTTTGACATTAAAAAATCCCATATTTTTGTGTGATTAACTATAAAGTATTTATCCAAAAATATGAGATTAATATATTAATTGAGTAGTGTATTATGTTCATAAAAACAACGAAATTATTGATTTATAAATTAAAGCTAAGAAAATAAAAATAAATCTTCATAAATGTTGGAGGACTAAAGTATTTTTGACAAAACATAACTTGTTGTTAGAAAATGTAAAAAATTTTCAAAAATTCTTAAGAATAATAGACAAGTTAATTAAAAATATACCTCCGTCCAGGAATTAATTTTTACCAAATTTTGAAGCGTTTCTAAGGAAATATCCTTCCAAAGTAGTTCGACCTCAGCAATCGTGTCCTCGCGCGTTATAGTAGTTAGACTTGGACTTCTCTAACCTTTTACCTAAGCCCACACATTCTCTATTCTGTTAAGATCGGGACTTTGGGTTGGCCAATATAATGTATTTTCATCGAAATCTTTAAAAAATTGGTAATCATTTTAGACTTTGTGGTATGGAGCTTTATCCTGTTGCAGGATAAAAGTCTTTTCCAATGAGCCTGTCGCCGCAAATAAATGCGTGATTATTCAGGATGCGTAATTATTTCTCTTGGTTCTTTGAACCATTGAATGGTACCACCCACATCCCTAAAACATCACAGGGCCTCCACCATGTGGTATCCGTTCGCACAGTGGTCTCACTTTTTTGTTGAGAATTTTGGGTATTCGGCAGTATATTTTATTTTTCGACCCATGATACTCAAAAGTACTTTCATCAGTCCATAATATTTGTTTCCCCAAAAAATTAAGGCTTGTGAACAAATAATTTGGAAAATTCAAAACGCTTAATATTATTTGTTGGTGCAATATAAGGTATCGGGCGAGCTACATAAGTAGCAAAAAGCAGCCTCTTTTAAACGCCATTCAACAGTTTTGCGACTTATTCGACATATCTTACTCATTACCTCCAATTGATAATGTTTTGGTGTAGACAAGACATCCTCCTTAAATTTTTTTAGGATTTTTGCGATCCTGCCTTGGTATAATTTTGCGTGGTCTGCCTGTTTTGGCTAATTTATTTGTGGAATTTTTATACCCGTACTCGAAGAGTAAAGGGTATATTGTATTTGTGCTAATTGCTGTCTGTCCGTCTGTCCGTCTTGTTTGTCGCCCATTGCTCGAAGGCTATAAGAGCTAAGAGCAAACAAAACTTTTTATCCAGATTGATGTGATATCTCACTCCTAGAAAAGTGTTTCAAAATTTCGCCCCTGCCCACTTCCGCCCCCACAAAGGGCGGGCGCATCTGTGGCGGCCACAATTTTGAAAATACAAAACAAAAAAAATGCAGAATCATAGAGACAGCCCATATCTATCAGCGGCCCAAATCTGAATCGGATCGGATCATTAATATAGCCACAATAGAGGCAAATATACGAAAAACTTCGCTCCATCCCTTTCGCACTCACACAAAAATCGAGTCGTTTTGCTTTTTGTATTTTGTGTCGCCTGGATCTCAGAGACTATAAGAGCTAGAGCAACCAAACGTTTGGCCAAGACTCCTGTGATACCAAACCTGAACAAGTGTATTTCAAAAAATTTCGCCCGCCCCCCTTCCGCCCCAAAAAAGACGCGAAAATCCACAATTTTGAAGATAGAAAAAACCAAAAAATGCAGTATTGTAGAAAATTACCATATCTACCAGATTCCCGAATTTGGTCCAGATCGGATCATTATTGTAGCCACAATGATCAAATGAATTTTCAGCAGCGACCGCCCCCGGCTACGCCGCTACAACCAAAACAAAATATACATTTATTTTGAGGGTTGCTGCTGCTGATTCTCTCACCTCACACTCGCACGCTCTGTCTCGTGCAGTGTACGTGTGTTGTTGGAGAACTGATGTAGATGTAGATGACGGATGCATCAAATAAATGTAAAAAATGTAAAACTGATTTGAAATTTCCACATACAAATCACATGTACCTGACTGAGTACGGGTATAAAAAGTAAAGTCGCGTTTACAGCGACTCCGTACGTTCTTTCTCGTTTAGTTTATGCTCGTTGACTTGGTAGAAAATTATTTGCCACGGAACTTTATAGAAATGGCTGAGGTTTTGTGCCGAAATATCGGCGTTGTACTTTATTACCATTTCGTTACGCTGGTTTTGGCAGTTCACGTGTTTACCCATATTTAAAAGAAACGAGAAAGAACGTACGGAGTCGTGCTTCGAACGCGACTCTACTTTTATACCCGTACTCAGTCAGTACACATGTGATTTATGGAATTTTAAAAATGTTTTATCATTTTTTTACATTTTACATTTTTGTTGCCATCTGTCATCGACATCATCTACATCAGTTCTTCACAACAACACACGCAAGTACCGCACGAGGCAGCATGTTTGAGCGTGAGTGTGTGTGTGAGAGAATCTGCAGCCACAATCAACCCCAATAAATGACTTACGCTGCAAGTGGAAGGGGAGCTCGTCTGAAAATTCATTTGATCATTGTGGCGGCAATAATGATCCGATCTCAACCAAATTCGGAATCTGGTAGATATGGTCATTTTCTACGATACTGCATTTTTTTTTTTTTCTATCTTCAAAATTGTGGATTTTCGTCTTTTGGGGGCGGGGGGCGTTTTTAACTTGTTCAGGTTTGGTATCACAGGAGTCTTGGCCAAAAGTTTGGTTGCTTGCTCTTATAGTCTCTGAGATCCAGGCGCAAAATTTACAAAAACCAAAATTACTCGATTTTGTGTGAGTGCGAAAGGAGGAGCGAAGTTTTTCGTATATTTTGTCTATTGTGGCTATATTAA